>UFQX01000212.1:0-168928 GCA_900497675.1 Arapaima gigas | reverse complement strand
GGGGGGGGGGGGGGGGGGGGGGGGGGGGGGGGGGGGGGGGGGGGGGGGGGTGCCAGGGATGTCTAGAAGTTATTTAGCAGTTAGGAGGTGTTATCACTACCTGTCACTCGTAAATTTAGTTGGTGCCCCTCCCCCATGATGGGGGGGGAGATGTGGTTATTACAAGTCTTGGTTATATTTTTCTCATCTTGCACTGATCAATGGCTCTCACAAACAGCAGGCAGGTCCTGTAAAAACTCATTCAGTGTCAATAAATCAAATCACGATGCTAGAAGCCAAAGGGGTGTTTTGCAGTAAAGTACCGGTGCCGTGTGGAAACCCAGGTGACATTTTCCCCGCAGCAAATTTTTGGGAATGAACAAGTGGAGTGTGGGGAAAAAAATTAATTAATAAATACATCTTTAAAAATTCTTTACTTGAACATTTACAACAAACACCCAGCGTATAATTAGTAAAACACCAGTCTTCTCTGACTCCATAAGGCCTGCGTTGATATCAGTCTTCAGGCATTTGTTTCTTGAGGCGTTTATTCAGCGCAGATGATCTTTTAACAGCATGTTGACTTCGCTGTATGCCACTAAAACTAAACACGACTCACTTGGCAGGCTGCTTCTTGTATGGCAGAGGCATTCATTACAGGAACTTTTGGTCATTTATTTATTTATTGTTTGTGAAAGGGGTGGCAACGATGAGAAACCTGAACTAAGGAACACGTAGTTAACATCTAGACTGCTTTTTGGTGGTACATCAGCTGGGAAAATAATGACAGCATGAAAAGAAGAAAATCCAGAGAAATGGTAAATCGCCCAAAGCGTTATAACAAAATCCCACTTTTCAAAGGTGGGGGGGGGAGACCAGCAAACCTTCCAAACCTCATTTACTAAAACCTGAGGTTTGACACAGACACGATTGCTGAGATGAGTCACAGTGCTGAAGATTCTGAAACCACACCACCAGACAAGCAACCACCACACCAGATTTGCCACAGTTAACCGGTTTTTTTCTTATTTGGTGAGGACCGGATGCCGGGTACCAGGCGTGGGGGGGTGGGGGTCCCACAACCCGATCCGGTGTAGTTCGCTGCCTCTCTCAACACTGCAATCCAGGAAGAAAGAGAGCAACTGGAAGGAGGGTAGCACAGGAAAGCTGCATTGCAGTTTCATAAATTTCCAGAATTTGCATGTGTTGACTCCTGGAGAAGGCATGGGAAGAATACGCCAATCCCAGGAGGAGCACTGTCTCCGTCACAGGGACGGCAGAAATGCTGCGAAGGCACACAACCACAGTGATGTGGATCACCGTTGCTGCAAAATCAACATTAACTTACAACAGCAAACACCCCACTGCCAAGACAATGTTGATTTAAACATCCTTCCATCCTTCCTTGCAATGTCCATTTAATGGCTCTGAGGAAATTAACAACAGAGGGCGACCCCCCGCACCACCTAACACTTCAAACCCTCACCCAGAAGAGTCAATCGTACAACCACGAGCTGCCGTTCAGTTTTTACAGGCTTTAATGTATGTAAACAAAGTTCAAAAATAGCTCTGCATACTCAGACCGACTGTTTTCTTAGCACTCATCAACAGAAGCTAACACAAATTAAAGAGGTTTTAAGAGTTTAAAAAATACTTCAGGGGCTTTTGGCTTTACAGTCTTTTTTTACTTTACATTTCAGTACCATTTCCTTTTAAAAAAAAAAGTGCAAATTAATGTTTGCAGCTGTTATAGATCACACTGCAGGCGAAGCATCTCACCACGAGCTTAGGGCACCTTACTGAAAATATTTCTGTGGTTTCCATGGTCACGTCCATTTTGACGTGAAACTGCCTCGCAATAACAAACCGCTGGTTAATTTAGCCCATCAACTAAAGCGCGTGGCAACTACATTATGAGAAGCTTCGTTGTAATATAGAAAGTTCACACAACTGGAACAGCTCTTTTGGAAAGGGTATTTTCACCTTCAATATGCATTATATACATCCACACTACGTGCAAAGTAAAAAAAAAAAGAAACAAAAGAGAAAACAAAAGAAAAAAATAATCAAGCATCGTCTTAACCGAACAAGCATTCTGGTTTAATTAATAGATGAACAGTACCGTCAGGAATGTCCCGTATCTGTCACAGTGCTTTATATAGACTCCTTAATATAAATTGTGAAGCTACATTTATAATCCAAGTTGAAGCAGCAGCAAACAGGATCCAGCCTGTTTTGTGTTTCAGTCATTCGAGTCATTAAGTCTTTTGCAAGTTTTTGGTTAACTTCAGCGAGAACGTCTCAGATGCCTCTCACGTGCGAGACGTTCACTGCGTTCACAGCGCCACGTGTGGATGGTCCATCACTGGAGATTAAATCAAATCGTCATTGCAGAGTAAACATTTTGTTTTAGGGTTGGGGGGGAGGAACAGGGTCAGGTTTTACTCAACAGGGGTTACAGTACTTCTGGCAGAAGGGAGAGGAAAAATGCCTTAAGGCTACCGCTTCTTCTTCTGCTTGAGGGACTTCCTCCGTTTGAGGATCATCTCATACAGCTTGTCCATGCCTTCGTGGAGCCCCTCACCGATGATGGCGCAGGCCGGCTGGACGTGGTACGTGGTGGACGGCGTGAGCTCGTGCAAGGCCAGCTGCTTCTCAATGTCCGCCACTGGAAGAGACCTGGGCAGGTCCTGCTTGTTGGCAATCACCAGCAGCGGGGTCCCTTGGTTCTCCGCAAACTTGGTGACCTTGTGCAGCTCCGTCTTGGCCTCCTCCAGCCTGTCCACGTCCACGGAGTCCACCACGTATATGATGCCATCTGTGCAGCGGCTGTAGGACTTCCACAGGGGTCTCAGCTTCTCCTGGCCCCCCACGTCCCAGAAGTGGCAGCTGATGCCCTTGGCCGTGCCATTGCTCAGCTTGATCTTCTCCGTGTTGAAGCCAATGGTGGGCACCGTGTTCACAAACTCGTTGAATTTGAGACGGTAAAGGACCGTGGTTTTACCTGCAGAGTCCAGACCCAGCATGACAATGTGCAGGGACTGGAAAGCAGATATATTGGAAAAACTGTTTCCCATCTTCTGTAGATTCCTTCAAACGCACACAGGTAAACTGATACCTACAGCCTATCAGCACGTTTACATGCTTAGTAATGGCAGCAGGTTAAATCTGTTTGGGTTTTGAGGAAAACAAACGGAGGGTCGCGGTGGAGATGTTTGAGATGAGCCCGCCAGTGACACGATCCCGTATCCGTCTGCCCTCCGTCCCTCTGCAGCACTGAAGGTCTCGGCTCCGCATTAACATTCCCCACGCAAAGCGAGCTCGCGAGCCCGTCTCGCCGCACGCGCGTCACACAGACATGCTGCGCCTCCGCAGCCTCACGCACGACCGCGGGAGCAAACGGCAGTTTAAGAGCAGACGACCACAAAAAAAAAAAAAAATCACAATCCACAGGGGGCTGGCGTGGATGCGTGAGGTCAGGTGTCGAGCCTCGGGTGTAAATCCAGAAAGTGGCGATTCTTTAAACGGCCGCTGGAAACACGTTCAGTGGCCGCCTTGACTGCGGGAAGGAGCCCCTGTGCGCGCTCGGCACGTACTGGCGGGTCGCGTTCGCGTGCTGTTGGAAAACCCGCAAGACTCCGCCCATGCGAAGCGCGCAAAACGGGGCGCGTGTTTGTCGGAGATGCGCTTCTGTCTGCGAAAGTGTGGAGTGTACAGATTTGCCGCAGGATTTTCAGCAAAGTGCGCAACGCACAGGATGCGTGGAAGTGTATCCATACAAGTTGTAAACATTTCCCCTACAAGGTGCAGTTAGAGGGAGATTAAAGGAAGCACAGATAACAGCCGCTGAACCTCATTTTGTTCCCCCTTAAATGGCACAGAATTCTTGCTGGTGCAGAAACTATTTTTTTATTTTAGAATGAGAATGTTTATTGCAATTATTACTGGACCAGTTCTATACCTGTATGAACAGACCGAACAGATGGGGATGGTGTGCTTGTGGCGATGGAGAATTAATTATCATTGTCGTCATTATTATTATTATTATTATTATCATCATCATCATCAACAACTGAAGTATACGGAACCATTTTTTAACTTGTTTTACTGTGTCTTTTCTGGCTAATCACAGAAGTCATTGCTCTACCTGGAGGCTGGATATGGTACTGCTCAGGAATATTATTGTCAGTATATCCACTTTGTTATTATTATTATTGTTATTATTATTATTATTATTATTATTAATAATTCTAATGCATTTCATTTACACTATATTCACGAAATGGTGTTTTCCCTGATGCAGAACTTTGCCTAAATTGTGCCCCAATTTGTACGCGTCCCGCAACATCAGCACTTTAGGAGCGCGCGTTCATTCCTGTTGCGTTAACACGAGCGGCTGACGCTCACATTCCGCGTCGACAGAAAGGAGCGGCGCACTTTGCAGAAACCATTGAAAAACGACTCGTGAAAACGGTCGATTCCGTTCTGCTGCTTTGCTGACATCTTCTGGGCAGGTTGGGAACACGGTGGTGGCAACGGAAGAGCTGCACATTTCCCACAAGCTGATTCAGTGCAACACAGGATTTGTGAAGTTTTTCACCACAGTTTCCTGGTGCTGTGATACGAATTGTAAACTAAAGTCATAAAAATCAGGTTTCTGTTATATTAAATGCCATACTGTGCTTCTGCAGTTCCCCTTCATTTCCATCCAATGATAGCGAGACTAAATTAAAGGGCCAAACAATTTCAGTACGTCTTAATTATCGGCACATACACGCAAACACACACACACACACACTAGGAGCCTGGAAGCTGTCCTGAACAAGATATGGAAAATCCACCAGTACGAGTCACTCAAAACAGATGTGCACCATATGAGACTGTATATCTGTGCGTGTGAACCATACGTCAACCAGCAGATACTCTAATAGTAGCAGCATTGTTTAAAAATTTATAAAATAAAAGGTTGTTATTTCAGCTCCCAGGATTGGTCTTGCTGTTGTACCATTTCACAAGGTAGTTGATCTAAATTATTTTGGGGGGGAGCATGTTGTCTAACTGAATAAATCACTATTTAGCTGTAGATAAACTAAACTGTAGACAAACTTCTGCCTCAATACTTTTCCAGCGTAGGCTTGTTTGGAGCAAATATTCTACAGCTGCCCTTAAAATCCATCATCGAGATGCAGGCCGGTACAGAATTACAAACGGAAAGCAGAAAACTAGGCCATCTTTAAGCTGAGACACCAGGAAGAAGTCAGAAGGATCCAAACAAGGAGAACTGACCTTGGATTTAGTGTGGTAAGCAAGCTGTGGTCCTCAGCTTCCAGAAAGGAGCAGAAAAAAGATGATCTCAGAACTTGTCAGGATGGAAGAGGAGCAGCTCAGCTGAGTCGACAACACTGCTGGACAACCTGTCATCTTTCAGGCATGGGTGAGATGCTGATGCTTTGTGGAAACATCTTCTCAGCCTTTGCTGAGGGACATCGGGGTGACAGGAACAAAGCTGAGGAAGACATTAAATAAGCTGGCTAAGAAAGCAGACAAGGGACAGTTTAAGGTCCACTTTACTGTTGTTCTTCCTTATGTAGATCTACAAGGGAGAATGAAATGTAGTTTCTCCTGTACCATGGTGCACAATACAATAAACAGACAGCATGTCACCTCAAGACAAGACCTAAAATAAGTAGCTAGGGTGCCAGGCTATCAAGGTGTTCCTGGATGGAATAAAATAACACAAACTACCTCACATAACCTGTCTTCATTGTGACATTTCCTTTCCCTACTTCAGCATTCTATTGTCTCCCTTCTAAATTCATGCTTTTATTGCATATCAGATTTTATTTACTGCAGCTTCATATGAGGCAGGGTAGGCCACATGGACAGGAAAGTGGTGCAGGGTTAGCAGGTTTCTTCAACAAAAGGCCTTTATAAACTCAGAAAAATACTGATTAAATGAGGACATGACCCATTCAGTAAGGAAAACCCATCTAAAACAAGCACATGCAAACCCATGCCCATTCAACATCACTCCTAACTCTCCCCTAATATCTCACCAGGCTTCCTGACCAGCTGCCTTAAATATCTTTACCAATTTCCTCACAAGGAGCAGCAGGTGGTGTCATTAGTCCAGTTTTGTGAGGCAGTGGGAAGCTGTTCATCATGGTTGACCCTTCCAGGGTTCCACCACCCACCAGATCAGATGACATTTATTTATTTACACAAGTCTGAGCAAACAGCAGGCAATGAGTTTTAGATGCAACCAAGACAGGCTAAAAACAGTCAATAAACTGCGGTTTGGAATTCACGTGCTGAAATGATTCAGTAAATATTTGTAAAGTGGTAGTAAAGTGGACTTTCATATACAGTACTTTTGTATATTTATATATGTATATTTTTATATGTGTATATCTTTTCATCTACACAGAGTGGTTTTGCCCGCATGTTGCAGCCTCAGGCAAACAATTTATTATTAAACAGCACTAGTTTGATTTCAAACAATCTAATAAACAGTTTCTCTTCCCTATTTTCACCCACTCTCTCTGTGTATGCCAGTCTCTATGATCCTGTCTCACTGCTACTACTACTACTACTACTACTAATAATAATAATAATAATAATAATAATAATGATAATAATAATAATAATAAATTGTGTTAAATATTTATTTCTCATTTCCTTATTTTTGTAGGCATTGGTTAAAAAGTTTCCAGTAAAAATAATAATATCATAGTAATATCATAAGGTGGCAATACAGCACTAAGAAAACAACTCACTCAGAAAGAAGAAAGAAGTCAGTAAGTGGGCACGATCAAGTAGGCTTAGGTGTCTCCAAGTATTTATATATAACTCCATTTTATAATATTGCCAACATTTTTCTGGTCCCCACTTCATCTGACAAATTCTTGCATCGTTGGCTATAGATATATACATTCCACATCTTTATCCTTCTGTCAGGAAAGACAATGGATTACAAGACCTAATTGAATGTTTATGTCTCAGAAACTTGCTATTTTTATCAGCTTGTTTCTTTCCTGCAGATACTGAGTACTGAACGCATAGAGTGTCGAGTGTCAGATAAGTGGGGTTCCCACTCCTTTTAGGAGATGATATGTGATATGAAAGTGACTCAGCTGAACAAACAGCAGGCTGTGATGCTCATTCTGCATCATTCAGCCAACACTCAACAGGAACCATTTGCACTTTACACCGAAGACATCTGCTTCACACAAGTTGTGGTCTGTTCTTGAGGAAACTGCTGTACTCACAGACATACTCTTTCTGTGGCGAGCCTGGTGTGGTGTGGGTTCTGACCGAAGGAATGAACAGACTGGGATGATGGCCACAATACAGCGTTTATTTTCACCAGGCAGTGGCAAGAGGTTACAGGCAGGAAGGGAACCTAGAACAGTTGCCCTCTTGGCATCTGCCAGAAAGCTAGAGAACCACCAACCTGCCCCTTCGCTACTTGGAGAGGCCTTGCCAGAGGTTGCACATTATTAAACATTTTCACGTAGGACCAGCTCTAATCTCTAGAGGTGCCTATAAGTAAGGTGGGGTACAGCAATATCATCCTCTCCACTCCACTCCTGATCGCCTTCTGCTGGTGAGAGATGAACCAACTCACACTTTCACTTTGTGTGCGTTCTGGTCTATGTAGTGTTTTCACACCTTTTCCAGTCCTTCCAGCCACTCTAAGGAACATGTACTAGTATGGTGTGCAAACATTTTTTTTTTAAAAATTGACTTGCATATCTATATAGTTAGTAATCATAGTAATTATATTCACAATAATCATACAGTACAAATAAAATGAGATCTCAAGATCTTTCCATCTAGGTGCCAGCCTGAAAGATGCTCTAAATGTGAGAAACTCATGCACAAAGTAAAGCATAAAACTTATGGACCCTGGCTTTTATGACATTTTTTTCAGCTAGAGAAAGGTTATTTTTGAAGGTCCTTACACCATTAGCTGTCGTAAAAGCTTCTTTCACAGACACATGCCACAGTGGGGTGAAGAGGAAAGGTGTTGGGTTTTCAGATATACCCCACAGTTTTAGGCAACTTCATACCATCTTTGTGCCTTCAACAGATGTTTTTTATCACACACACATGTGTTCTGCCCATTAAGAAACAGGGGGAAGCTAAGTAATCTTTACCATGGCCTGGACTTCTCCCATGATTTGACTGAGCATGAAGAAGGCACTTCATGAGCTTCATCACACTGGCCTGCTTCAGAAAATTATCCAGGCCCACTGGAAATTGAGTTGTTCAGATATTCAGCTGAACATACATCAGTCAAAAATAGTCTCAGCAGTAAACGAAAGCATTTCCTTTTCAGCCTGAGGAACCACATTCTTCCAGTTAGACTATCCCCATTGCAGCCCAGCCAGTGCTGGAGTGCCCTGCCCACTACTGACATGCAGAACCCCACTGACTGTGAGTACAACTCTAGCATGCAAACTACCACTATTGTTATATACAAGTAACAACGATTTACCCTTTAGTCAACACTCCTACTCCTTGGGGTGGTCTAGTGTAGAGGACCCCACAATTTATATGTCAAATCTGACAAGGCACCAGTCAGAGGTCTGTGCAACGCAGGCTGCAGAATTAAAAAGACCAAGATAATAACTGAGTCCCAGCAAAGACAAGATTAAAGCCATTTCTCTGTACATATTTTGGTATGGGGAATATTTGCATTTCTTAAAGTGGAAGGAAAGGGCTTACTATAAATATTATGATTCAAGGCTGTAGTGTGTATAGCCGTTATAAGAACTTCACAAATAAAACCAGACCGATCTGGTGTGAATAACAAAGTGCAGTTTCCCAGTTAATGGAAAAAAAACACAATGACCAATGCTGACCATTCTGAGTTAAACACATGAGCAGGACAAATAGTAAAAGCCCTCCACTACACAGAAATATCCATCCATCCATTCATCCATCCATCCTTTATCATTAACCGCTTCATCCTTCTCAATGTTGCTGCAATCTAGACTCCAATACAGAATCACTGGGCTATGAAACAACTATTGTATGGGATGCCTGTCCATTGTAGCTCAATGAAACAGAAATAAGAAAATAGAAATATGGAAAGTAAAAAATAAAAGGTTTGTAAACTCTCCGTAGGATGAAAAGGTTAATTCATCTTATGATTAAGTGATCTATGTAATAAATAGATGTTTCAAAAGCAAACCTGTAACTGTCACACTGGGACAGTTGGAGGAAAAGGACAAAGGCTCGTATAAAATCACTCCCAGCAAGCTCTAGCTTAGCACGGCACATCAGGAAGGGGTTAACAGGAAGCGTAACAGGAAAGCAAGGTCCGCTAATGGAGTCCAGCCTGATGAAGCCGAACCCAGGGCTCCCATTGTAGCCAGGGCAGAATGAGATGAGAGTCACAGAGAAGTTCCGGAAGAGCGGACAAAGGCCAAAGTTCCGGCCATTCTGACACGTTCAGGGTCGCGAAGGAAACCAGAATGTTGCGGAGGGTAAACAGTATTTAAAATGTAGTTGCATGGGGTGGTGGCTGCAAAGGAGTCTGGGAGAAATCACAGTTAACCCACACTTTGTCCTCAGGGGACATCGTAAACCTGAAGAATCTAAAGCCTGCATGAGCCTTACTACCTATGTTACTTGTGAAACCCTAAAATCTCACATTTTCTTTGCTGGATGGATCTTCCGTGTCACTGTGTTGGGAAGAAGTAGAAACGCTGTGATATAAAGTTATGAGAGGCCTTAATCATTAGTTTATGGCTACATTATTACTATGTTCTAAAGTTGTTAAATATAAGAAAAAACTCAACCGAACTTGGAAAGTTTGAGGAAACTGCATTTCATTTCATCAAGTGCTAAACAAACATATATAACATATGCACATCACCATGTTACTTCTATAGTCTTTTTTCTCCCTTTTCTCAATAAATAGGCCTTAAAATGATTCTTACGGCTTCAGGCAGTTGCCTTGAAAAAGCAAAGCACACAGAATGAACCACAGTTCACTCTTAAACTGGGAACCTCTCAGAGGTGTACGCAGATGGCACACTTATCATCTGCACTATGGAACAACTTGAGCGCAGCGATTTTCCAGTCAGCAGCACTCTGCGGTTTCCAAGGGAACCGGTGCATGTCCCGCTGCTCCACACAAACCATGGCTGCACCCCCCCTCCACCTTCCTTCCCTCAGCGGTAAATTGTGTCCTTACTCAGAAATTGAACATTAAAAATATTGAATGGATGAAAGCGCTAACTCATATAAAAATAGGGAGAGGGAAACAGTGAGACTTTACCTAAAATGAAAGGAACTGTCTCCTTCCTGCCTGGCAGGGGTGCTGTTTTATGTTGTATATAGATGAAGAGTAAACATTCCCAGCAAGAATGCTGGTCTTGGCTTACCTTGTTTTGTAGATAGATAGATAGATAGATAGATAGATAGATAGATAGATAGAGAGGTTTCTGTTTCACAGAGCTGTTGGTTGGGTTGGTATTGAGAAGTAAATACCATATACATTCGTATGTAACATGCCTTACAGGTAATGGTATAATGAAGAAGAAGGGCTCAGCAGCACTCAGAAGGCTCAGTGATCATGCAAGGTTTGTTCAGCAGGACCCTCATACAGAATCATTGTATTCTTTCAGCATCCAGCATACTGACTGTGTGCGCAGCGCTGGCAAGATCGATCCACTATAATATAAAGAGTTGATTATGGGCTGCGCCGCTAAGAGCCTGGTATGCAACCAAATCACTGACATACACAAATCTGACACCCGATACACCTTGGGACACCTAACGTAGCTAGTGTATGCATTTTACCACAAGTCCAGGAGCTTTGGACTTTCTGAGTGGGTTATTTTTGGTAGGTTGTTTCACTTCTTAATGACTCTGTGACTGAAGGGAGTTAAGTTTGACATTTGACTTTGTGCTGGATCTGTGGTTTGCGTATATATTAAAAGCTCAGCTGAAAAGTAATTGCTTTTTATAACAACCCTGCTTGGCTCCGTTGTCCATTATTCCTGCCAGTGGCTTTAGTTACAAGTCCACTATCTCATCACTGATGCAGCAATTGTCGTTGAATCACGTCCACTGGAAAGGGAGGAATTTCTCCTTATTAAAAAGCAGTAATGAAATGTTGATTGGCTAAGGCAGGGATTGCCAGAGTGCTGCATACCTGACCTATCTTAACAGAAAAAATGTACAAATTCCATAGCCTTACCTCCCAGGTTAAATATTTAGAATAAGCAAATTTGGGTGGTTCACAGAAGACGTTTGGTGTGACTAAGGAGATGGTCTGTGACGGAGGTGAATAAGATGCCCTAAAATTGTAGATCAGGTTTCAGGAGGTTTTCCCTGTAATTTTGGCCCTTAAAGAAAGATGCAACATGCAGTCAAAATTTAACCAGTATGAACTGATTTTTTTTTTTTAAATAAAGTCTATTTTCCTTGTACATACAAACACTTTGACTCTGTGGGCAACTCAAAGTCCTGAAATAATGCACAAAATATGTAAAAGAGAGGAAACAGAGCTACACAGAGAAAATCAGCTGAGCTATAATGGAAATAAATATTTCTTTACCTTGAACTTGGGGTAGAACAGTTGTACACCCTTCTTCATATAAATATTTTCACAAGTACATGCATGCATACTAAGACTACTTTGATGTAACAGAGTGGGTGGAGGCAGGTCCCTTTGTGGCCCAAGGGGTGCCATGGTGTCAGCGTTTGAAACAAGCACCATCATTCTCTCTAGAAACACCTCTATTTCCCTGTCACTGCCCCCCCATCAATACAACATGCTATTATTTTCTGTTTTATTGTATTGTGTTATTTTATCTTATGTCCATTGTTTTGTTTAAAGGGTGAACTATCAACCAAAAGTGGCATTTTTTACAGAATTTGTATTGTTACATTAAGAATAATTTATTTATCATTTGTAATCATGATTCTTCCTCCCTCTCTTTTCTTTCTCTACACTTCTGTGTCTCTTCTTCTCTCTGTCTCTTACTGACACTGTTCTCTGCAGAGTGTTCTGTTATCTCCCTTTCTGTCAGTCTCCCGTGAAGTTTTAAACACCCCTCTGACTGAAAACGTCCCTTTGTTACCCTGTGTGACTGCAAACGCCCCTTTGTCAGCATCTGGAATTGTACTGACTTTTTGTTTCTGTCAGACTGCAATTTCTCTTACACTCAATTTCTGTTGCTACAGCCTCAAATTGGGGTCATGCCACGGTGGAGAAGGTTACAAGCTGGAAAAAAACACCACTGTATTTATAATGCTACGGTCACATCTATGGTATACAAAAAAAGGAAACCAAAAATTGCACATCTCTCCACTGCCTGTATCACAACAGAGATGATAGTTGTAGGATGAGGCCTGAGGTTAACTCAGGTGTTCATTAAGAACAGTTTTCCAGTAGTGTGAATGTTTCTTTAAATAATATTATTCACTGGATATTTTATCATGAGTTTTCATCCGTGTCCCAAATTGACAGAAATATAAAGACTCGCAAACTATATTTATTTAAAAAGGGCAAATGGGTACTGATGAGGAGCTGTTCCACAAGAAAGGGGCTATAATATAGCACTAATGGAACTTTGTTATAACTAAAAGACACAAAAGAAGTTGGGCAGTCAAAAGGGGAAAACATATTGACCACAGGGGTCCATATATAGGGGCATATAGGAGTTTTTTGATTCCCATGTCAACTTGGCCTCAACTTCTTATATGGCCACATGATATTCTTAAGAGCATATATGTTATGCAGAATAATCTTACAATTTGAATCCTTCAGAGGAGCCAGTAAGCAAAGCAATAATTTGACAGGTGTGTTCTTGGAAAAGAACCTCGAAACATCTCCATGTGTATTTTTTTTATACAGAGGTGACAAAAAATGGATCTTGTGTTTTTTTTTTTGTAAACATAATTATCTTGCCATGGAATGAGGCAAACTCTCCTCACACGACTGCATGAGAGGTGGTGGAGGCACTGGTTTTATTTTGAAAGCCAACATTATAAGTTAATGCCAATTGACTGCAAAACTTTGACAATAAATTGTTGATGAGCTACATAATCTGCAAACTTCTCAATCTAAAGTCATAAAGCCGCACAGTCAAGGGTGTGATGCAGCAAATGTGCTGCAAAATGATGGGCGATCAGTGAAATGTTAAATAGCCTGACCCATTCTTAAGTGCTTCATGAATCCTCAGATTTATGCTTCAGTAAATACAGAGGAAGGACCAAAATCCTTCTCCCTGTGGCTTTTTATTGCAACGGTGTTAACGAGGGTTTAATAAGCCATATCTGGTGAGATCAGCGTCTTGTTGAAGGCCTGAAGACATGGACCATTACACCACCCCTACAAGCTCATGAAGCAATTAGCAAAGTTTCTGACAGCCACAGTGACACATCTCTCTGGTCCCCAGAGACCTTTGTAGCATCTGATTTCTCGAAGAGGAAACTTCTGTACACCTCAATCCGACTTCATCTCCTTGTTTTCAAGAAACGGACTGAAATTAAGACATGAAGAAAAAAAGACGAAGAAAACTGGGGCATGCAGAGGATCCATTTAGCAGGTTGCTCGTGGCTTCTGAAGGCTCTGTCTTGTGAGAAACAAAAGTTCAGTGAGGAGGATCTAAGAGGCGTTGAAACACAGCCACTAGGTTTGTGAGAATAACCCCATGAAAATGACTCTGGTATTGATTTCTCTCACATTCCAGTGAACTTAACTAATATCCCATTTAGACTGAACTGCTGACCAGTAAATCCTTCTAGTACTGGCCAATAGTTCGGCATAAATGGCTTTACCCAGTAAACAAAAACGAAATGTCTGATCTGAAACATCTTTTCTGGTCTATCCAATCGAAACCGACACATCAAAGCAAGTAGCCACATGTTGTAAACAATACTGTGACATCTCTGCTGCCAGCGTCATTGCTGCTTCCAAAGTGTGTGAGAAATTTCCTGTAGCAATTTTGCAGCACCTAGGAAATAGTGTTACCGCAGAGAAATTAACTGTAGATCTGTTGTATTCAATGGAAACTTTGAAAAGTTGTCCAAACTTATCCAGCAATTTGCTGTATGTTTTCCGAGCTAAATTAATAATTTAAAGAGAGAGAGAGAGAGAGAGAGAGAGAGAGAGTGAGCAATCAGAACAAAAGCTACAGCTGCAGAAAAAAAATCAGCTACAAAACCTCATAAAAACATCTTAAACTTAGAATAGAAAACTAATGTATGTATTTTATATGAAGTAGCTTATATGAGACTAATAGTGTGTGTGTGTGTGTGTGTGTGTGTGTGTGTGTGTGTGTGTGTGTGTGCTGTACTGAGTAATCACTCTTTCTCTGGTCAATATTTGACAAATTTCTAGTGAAGAAAGTTCTGGTCACCAAGGTGACAAGCAAATCAAGTCCACAACCAAAATGTCAGATGATTTATTTTGCACATCTTTCTTATGTAACAGGAACATTTTGCTCATGGAGCAATTTAAAAGTCCCTATTGTCCCTGTGTATAATTACTGATCCAAAAGTTCAACTAACATCTACTCAAAAATACCACAGCAGATGACTCAAGTCAATATTCTCACCGAATGTAAAAGAACGATTGTGAGTCATTTTTGATGGGAAATTTATCAACAGCTTGGACGCTTTTGAAAGACTGCTGGGATTAACTATGATATGTAGCGTAGTCAGCACTTCATCAAGAACTCCTGTACACTGCAAATTTCACCTTCAGCTTTTTTACACTTTCTGTTTGGTGCTGAAGAATTAAAGGAAAGAAAAAGATAAGAAAGTAATTTAGACTCAATTACAACTGCTTTGCACTCTTACACATCTATACTTGCTGCATTACCTTCAGTGCATCTCTGTAGATGTAAACCAGCACCTGGCCATACTATCTGAAGAACATACAATGGTGACATCCACAGATGTCGTTATATGCAGGCACATCTCTGGTCTGAAAGAAGCTAAATGACCAGTGTTGTCTTTTGTGATATTTGTCCTCAGGAATAAACACTGAGATGCTTCTTACTCTGAGGAGAGGTATTGTTGGCAAGCCTGTGTGTGTGTGTGTGTGTGTAGAGCGGTTGCCATGGAGACGGCCAATCATCAAAGGACCCATTCAATTCAAAAGAGCGCATGTTTTGTCTGCCTCCCATTCTCTTCAAAGTGTAGCTTTAAATGGACCGATGCAGAGGCTTTCACCACAGACCAGCATGACAGCTTATGTATTATAAATCTTTCCTACATGGGACCATCATCTGGCTTATCACTTATGATGTATTTTGATATAATTTAATACTGTTTTAAATGCTTTGTTTTTTGTCGAGAGTTCATACTTTGTTTAACACTTGAAATATGCTATCGCACAAAAACAGGAACTCAACTTTAATTCTACTGTACTGTGAAATGGAATGTTAGTGGAAAATGCATGCAGACACACAAAGATTTTTAAGAATTCATGACATCTTCTCTGCACCGGCAGGCTGGCGGGCTTTTCAGATCAGCTAATACAAAGCGTGAGTTCTGCCTCATTAAAGGCCTATAGTCTCCATGCTTACCCAAGACTTTGGCATATGTCATACCTGCTCACATGAGTGGGAGGGAAATGCTGTGGACCTTTGTGTACGAGCTATGCAGTATATTTTCTCTGGGGTAAGAAATGCATGAAAAAAGACGATTATTGACTGATTCAAATAACGTTGCATATAGCTTGCAGACACAGAGATGATACGTATGTGACTCACAAACCAGTCTGTATAATTCTTTAAAATAATACCTGTTCAGAATCTAACAATTAATGCCCAAAATATTTAGCACACAACCATGGTGTTGTGATGTAGCTGCCAGCTTATCTCTGCAATAATACCACCATGTAGTTTGGGCTCAGCATGGCTGCAGTGTGCTGGTGACTGACTGCTGGTAGGGCTGTTAAAAAAGACAAAGGCCTGTCACTGCTTCAATTATTCTAAAACAAATAGCTGCCCCCTGACATGCTAACATGGGCTGCTGTGGACATGGCCAAAGAAATCCTGTTGTGAAAGGAAAAACAAAAAAAACCCCGGAGAGGGAATGTTTAGACTGCCTGTGTGTTACAGCGTCACAATACCAAGCTTTTCAGGTTAATGTCTAAACACATGCGCCCTGTTCAGCCACCCTTGACAGCAAACATAGGTTTGTTCTAAGAATTCCAACTGAAATGTCTCACGTGAATCTCCCTGTGTGACGTGGTGCTGTAATGGGACTGCCAAAAGAAATGTGATCTACATACTACTACTTTCATTCATCTGACTAAGAACTTGGAAGCAGGGTAGAACACTACCATCCCATATTAATTCCGGAATAAAATTTGCTTTCTTAGGACAACGACAAGACCCTTTTTGCCATACAACACTGCCCGACATCCTCTGATTCATAATGCTTGTATTTAGTTTATTTATTATTCAGCAAATAACCACATCTGTCTGGCGTAAAATCAGTGCAAAAAAATTGTAGTAATTAGTCAGCAAGGGACACATTGGCTCTGAGTGGAATTACAGTACAAAGTGTTTTTCCTTCTAATTAAAAAAAGACTTTTCTAATTAAGTGAATAGTCATTGTGGTTTAAAATGAATGTTAACAAAGATAAAAGTGAATATCTCCCTTATTCATACTTTTTTCAACACCTTTTAATACAAATTAACATCACTTTTTGTACAATGTTGTCAAGCACTGAAAGGACCTAGAAATCTATTACTGTGTCTTAGGCTGACAATAGTATAATTGTTTGAAAAAAAGTTGAACACTTATTGGATATTTTGCATTACCGAGCTCAAAGTGGGGAAGCATGTCAGGGAAGGATGAAAAGCCTTGAGAGAGATTTAAACTGAAGCAAAACTAAGAAGCAAAATGAAATAGCAATGAGAGCAGGCTTTCAATTCACTGGAGACACAGCTGCTGAAGCCTTTCAAAACTCCGTCTGCTGTCAGTCACACGTGAGCCGCAGGCTGCATATGGCTCCTTGACAACGAACCCCCTGTCACCCTCAGTCGGGACCTGATCTGTCCTGTAACCAGGCAACAGGATGGAATTCTCCCCTTGGTCCATCTCTGGAGGACAAAATGCCAGGAACACAGGCACTTTCCAAGCTGAGGGTACGTGCAGACACGCAATCTGTCTGTGAGGGCGATATGTGAAAAACTCAGACAGCTTCAATTGACCCCATTAGGTGGACGTGTCCATGTGACAGCAAATTCTGTTATCTGAGGGATTTATTCATCTGGGCCCCATGGGGATCCAGTCACTTATGTATTAAGCAAAAGACACTCCGCATCAATCAACAGACCAGGCAGTGTGAAGAATGACACAGAAACCATGAAGAAACTTTTTTTTTTCCTTCTAGATTTGCCCTGATGAAGAAACACCAAATTCTATAATTCCTCCATGGCTGTGCAACTTAAAGCAATTTGGAATCGAGGAAGCTCTATAGGGAAGGACAAAGCACCAGTTTTAAAAACCTGTGTGCACGTACCTTATACTAAGAAACAACTATGATACAAACTAAAAGTGCATGCTCTGTGTTTGGAACTTCTTTTCATAATTCAAAAGTAGGATAACTGTGCAGCAGTTGAAAGCATGTGGAACCTATCTCTGACATGGTAAAATAAAAAAGTATTTATGTTGACTGGCTGTTCTAGGCAACACAGTCCTCATGGATTAAGGCACAAATAAAGAAGTAAACAAATAAATAAGTCCTTTGGCCTTTTTGAAGAAAATAGTCAATTTCACAGACAGAGTTCTGAGAAATATTGTTTTATATCTATGGGAGAAGCAGCATTATGGCTTTTAAGATGAAGGGCTGCCCAGGAAATGAAGTTTCATAGACAATTCAAGTAGAAATAGCTTCTCCTGAGAATCTCAGCTGACTCCTATCCAGGTGCCTGCTTTCCAGAAGACATCATACATCTTTTTATCATCTATAAAGACTCCTAAAGCAAAAACTTTTAAAGACAGTTGAAAAGACCAATGATAGTGTTACCCTTCAGTTTAAAATCTGAAGTGAGGTAATGTCGGTGTCTCCCTCAGAAGTTGCGAATCCCTTTCAGCAGTCACAAAGGGTCTAAAATGCATCTCTTCCGCACCTGCTTCTCTCGTGATCTCCTCATGACTCTTATTTCGATCAAACTGTCTGTCATGATTACTTTTGTACTTCCTATCACACACTTGTAAGCTAATGTGTCCTGGCAAAAAGGTGGTATCAGACAAACCAACTGTGCTCCAATAACATCTGCATTCTTAGGCTCTTCTCTGTGCTGCCCAGGAACAGTAGAACAAAACAGCAACATAAAAAGAGGGGATATAATACTCTAATATAAATCATTGAAGGAGCAAGAAAATATGTGATGTATGAGAGATTAAAAAGATCAGAATTAAGTCCAGAGTAGTTCTGATATTTTAGACTTAGTTTCAGGTTGGAATTTTGCATCTTTGCCGAAAAAACAAATGGCTGAAGCTTTGGTGGTTCAAGAACACAGTATTTTCCCTTCTTAAATAAATGGCAACTTGCAGTTTGTTTCAGAAAAAAAGATTTGCCCAAAAGACTGGATTTTAAGGTATAAATTACACTTTTTATGCAGCAGAAGTCTGCATATATTTATCATTGGTACACAGACAAATTATTTAATCTTGTTTTAACTTCACAAATGAAACTGCATCCCTGTAAACAATCCACCTGCAAATGAGTCACTACTTTCTATGAAAAGACATCTTCTCAAATACTATAAACTAGAAGCAAGAAGTTCAAAAACAGCCACTTTATTAAATTCTTGACAATGAAATACATAACAGGTCAACCCATTTATAACTTCCCAGACTTTTTTTCTTTTATGAAAAGTAGTGTTCTTGTGATAACAGTGTGGTAAGAATTGTGACCTAAACGTACAACAAAGTAACAGTCAAGCAACAATCAGAGTGAATTTTAAAACAATGCAGATGATGGTTGGAACCCATTACCTCAAACATTCAATACATAAAAATGTAAACCAATCATCGGATATAACGAATGTACTTTTTTTTACAAATATTTACATGTCATTTTCTCCAAAAATTGATGAAGTCGCAAAGCAATTCAGATTGTTGTGCACTGAAAATTGTAACAGCATTCGGCACGGGAAATAATATGAAAATATGAATTTACTCCAAAGCTTTCTGAGAAATGATATATTATGGTTAGTAATTGGCATTGCAGTGACAGAGAGATTGTATATTAAAAATAATTACAATAATATTTGGGATACAAAAAGATTGAAAAAAAAAACTCTGCTTTTTTTTGACACAATGCAGTATAAAATATATATAGATATATATATAAAAATGTATTTGTAAAAAGTACACTGAACTAGTGAAAAGTGAGACAACACCTCACTAAAGGAATCTTTAGGAATCTTTTCCACAGAAGCAGCTGCAGGAAAAGGACCATCCTGATGTAGTAAGAACAGCTGTCAGAGCCTCAAAGTGGCCCCTTAACTGTTTGTTTAAGGGCTGAACATACCTGCACCTCTATGGAAACTGTCCATTCTGTTAATGCAAGAAAAAATTTACGGCAACACAAAATTCCACGAGTGAACACCACTGAAACAGTGTATTAAATCTCAATGCTTACAAATGAATTAGAACAGGCAACATATTTAATTTTTTTCCTGTGTGTTTTTTTCCTAAACTCCTCTTCATCCATTGAATTTTGAAATATTAGTGGTACTAAAAGAAGCCTTGTGCCATTTGAGAGTGAAAATATGGAGTGTTAAGGATGACAATAAAAATACCACTGAAAAATGAGAAAATACTGACGGTATGTAACTGTTTTGGCTTTGACTGCCGGTCATAGATTCTACTGAAAAATCAAGACTGAGGGAAGGAATGGGTTGTCCTGATGACCAATGGCATAGCAGGGAAAGGGGATTAGATGGCAAAGTCATCCTGGGTGGCGGGACTGAAAGCAGAACTCCGCAGCATGTCCAGGCAGTTCACCAGGATGAGTGTGCCTGTCAGGTGCTTCCAGCGCTTGGTGATGGGGTTCTTCATTTTGTCCAACCCCACATGCAAGTCCTGAATCACATCTCTGTAGCTGTCCCCAATCTGGGCGGCCCACGTGAGCAGGAAGTCATAGGCTGGTTTCCACATGGCCTGTGACACAGAACAAGAGAAAGTGATATACAGGGGTAGAGAGAGAGATACCTTTACAGTGTAAAATATACAAAAAAAATTACAGGATAACATTCCCATAAAGACTTCAAGTAGTGTTCTTGTGTAACAGTGTGGTAAGAATTGTGACCTAAACATACGACAAAGTAACAGTCAAGCAACAATCAGAGTGAATTTTAAAATATTGCAGATGATGGTTGGAACCCATGGTTGACTGTTAGAACTTGGTAGATTCAAGTCATTATGAGACGGATTTGTTTTGCCCTTAGGGAAAGTGGATAGATACACATATTGAGAAAACAATGAATAACAATAAGTGATTCCTGCTTATTTATATTTGAGTGAGGTCTGATTCTGGGCACCCTGGGCACCACGTACTTCACTATCCACTACTCCGTTCTTGTCTCGGTGTGGGGCCTCATAGGCGTCCATCTGTTGTCTTGACACTCGGGCCAGCTTCTCAGCCAGCTCCCTCCAGCGTGGGGCCACCTCAACTGCCGTGGTCAGCAGTACAAAGTCCATAATGAGTCGGGCCACAAGGCCCTGGCAGTCCATCTTCAGCAGGGCCTGCAGAGGTCAAGAAAAACGTACATACTGGTGTGCAAACCAGGCTCTCACAGGATGTACACAGGACATTACATCTGTCTGACTTAACTTTCAATCTTCTTGTCTAGACAAAGACGTATGAGCCTCAACTCAGAATGGGAAATCAATAGCAGAATCAAAATCAAAAGATTTCTGGCCTACAAAAACTCGCATCCTATAAATTCAGTTCAATGAGCAACTGTGGAATGGCAGGAATTGTTAGCCTCAAGCTTGGTTTGATGGACTCATTCCATTCCTTATTCAATTGTAGCAGGCTGAGGACTGAGGGGGACGCACCAGCTAGCTGCTAAGCATGTTATTGAAGGGGATAAATGAATCTCAAGCTATATGGAATACAATTAGTTTGGTCTGGAGAGGAGGAAACAAACTCCACTGATTAGATAACAATATTCAGTAAGCAGCCAAGCATGTGTGATCACAATCCATGCAGTGCTTCAGAGATTACATGCTTTATAAGTTTTTTTTCCACCATTCTTTGTCTGAGACCAAAAAGACGCCCTTTTGGGCCAGCTTGGTGTGTGTTTCCATTTCCTTGCAATGTTTACAATTGCTCTCCCCTCCATTCTTACCCCACCCCCCGGATGGCTGTTACCCACAAAGGCGCCGATGGCCTCATGTGGCAAGTAAGCACTGCTATCTGCTGAGACAAACATTTGGAATTCATTCATAAATATGACCAACATGAGGTTTTGTGGGCAGCAAAAAGAACTAAGTGCAGACAAATACACATAAAAACTGAGCCAGGAAACAGAAAACAAAAAGCGCAGTATCAGGAGGCTGCTTCTCACTCTTCCCTACCCAGCACATGGCACAGATTAAATGTAAATTTGGTATGGCCCCACAGAGCCTGGATCTACGTCTTATCACTGGGTGGTATGTGTGGAATGACTGTATGGTGGTATGTGGAGGTTTCATCCAGGACATGTTCCAGACAGAGGAATCAGTCTAGATTATCGGTTCTTAAGCATGGGTCCATGGCCCCTTTGAGGGTCTGTGGATGGGCCTCAGAGGACAGGGAAGTACAAGCTTGCTTTGAAAGTAACCCTAACTGACTAAAATATACTACTATGCTCTGAGATGGACTGGTGCTCCATCCAGGGGCAGTTTCATAGCCTACTGCCCATTGCTTCTGGGGCTTCTACGGTGACCCTGCTCAGGGTAAACAGTTAACGAAAATGAAAGGATGAATATTACTATGCTATTACTTTTTAAGGCGTAACTGTATGAAGGAAATCCACGTTCAGTTCAATCAATTACACGCAACATTCAATCCCAATTTATCTATGGATATTAGTTTGACTTTCATCAGATTCACAAAAGGACCCAAGGCCCAGAAAAAAACCTTGGGTTTAGAGGGACACAGGAATGGGGTTCCCATAAAAGGGAACATGTGTCATGAGGCTACAGCATAAACACCTCCATCCAGCACTGCCTTGTTTCACCAAGATAAATAATTACATCAGGAAAGCGTTTTCAAACTGGTTGGTGAGCCAGAGATACTTGGATTGGCGCCAGACTTGTGTGTCCCAGCAGCAAAAATAGGAGATTTTTTTTTGCAGTGTGTGGGTGTGGCACTAAAAACAAAGATATGATGAGATCCCAGACCAGCACACACTTCCTTAGCAGACAGTAGGAACTACTCATCTTTATATACATTAATGAATACCTCTGTGCTACTGCCTCTGTAAGAATACTCCATCTTCAGGACAGAGCCATCATTTTCAAGGAAAAGACAAGAATAAAGGCCAAATAAAGGGCACACTGCTAACCTACTCTAGAAGAAAAGGGAGGAAAATAAGTAGTTAGTCAGGTAATTAACCAGCAGAACGGATTTGCCAAAAACATTTACTAAGATGTGGCAGTATTCAGTTGATGCTCACATATGTAGAGAGCAGCATGCTGAACATGTACAGGTCTAAATAGACACCTCCAACCATATTATTCCTTTCGATGAGTCATAATGAAGTCATTGCTATATTAGACGCTGAGGAACAGTACCAGAGGGGAATGCAGTGATTAATTACAGTAATTATTTAGGGATTTATATTACATCATAAAAAGAAATCAACACATTCCAACAGAATTGACCTTTTTATCTATGTATTCAGCTGCACGGCCATGACTGAAACCTGAACCCTGTAATCTTTTGGTTACAAATACAGAACTCCCACCACTGCACTTTATAGAATTCTGTGGAAAAAAGTATTTGTCCCCTTTGCAACTGTCTTTACTTTTTTGTGACCCGCTATGTCATTAGTCACAACTTTTTGACATTGAATTTGATCACGTGTTTGTCCAGCAAGATTTCTCTGGAGGTCCTGACATTTTCAACAAGTATCACGTGCCTCTATAAATCCCCATTTTGCTTACTTCACTTTGACTGGTCATCATCAAAAGTTTAAATAGTGAACAATAATACTGGTCTGAAAGAGGCCTGACTGCGTCGGCTGAGTCTTAATCATCTACTTAAGTAGGTTGATTAAATTTAGGTGGTAATTACTTTTTCACACCTATGACTGCAGATTTAATTATCTTCCACTCCAAGGAAAGAAGAAATACAATACTGGTGTCACTTCTTTCTCTTAGGCCCATTCACACACTGCAGACAAAGCATGTCTGAAATGTGGAATGCTCACTCACAAGTTGTCACGCCAGTACTTGTTATGCATGCCATACAAACTACTTTATAACTGCTGTATTTTTGCACTTCATGTTTGATTTTGATCCCGTGTTCCAGTTACACATGACTGATAAGAGTGTAAATAAGCTGAAGAAGCTGGATGTCACAAAGTGCTTTGAAAGACACAGAAAGAAAATTACACAGTGCAGGCAGCAGATAGTAATGAATCAACATTTGTGCTCCATCAAAGCTGTGTATTCCTTCATTATTTTCACATGGTGTATCATTTATTTGCAGTACTTTATGCTTTTGCTACATTTTTCACTGTCTTCCAGTTTAATTTTGAATGTGCTGTGAGATTCCTAGTGGATGATAATCAGGCTACTGTACTGAACCTTGCTGTGCTCTATCTTAACCCATCATTTTTATTACACAAATTAACATAATGTGATGTTTCACACTAACACAACTGTCATGTTATAGCAAAACTGACTGTACTAATACAACTTACAAAAAGATCTGATCAAATTTATTGCCACAATGGTGTAAAAGAGGAAAGGGGAGCAACTGCTTTTTTCACAGAGCTGTAAGGACCTCAAACTCCTCATCCATTTTTACCATGTACTGTGATTGACATGCTTTTTAAGTAATATAGTTCTAAATTATTTAAAAACTAAAATTCAACCCAGCTAATACTGAAGGCTACACAGCAAAGAGAACTGCTGGAAAAGAGGGAAAAAGTTTCAGAAATACTGAAATAGTTACAACAACCATTAGACCCATTAAAGCTCATCAGAAGTAGTTCTTTGTTTGCTTATGTGCAAAGGTAATCTAACAGAACTGCAAATGTTAAAAAAGGTAAATTAATATGCGATACAAAACTAATATTATAATATTATGCAACTGAAAGATTCTTCCACCTCCTGATTAATATCTTGTTTAGATGTGTGATATTAGCCCAGTGAGTCAGACATGTTGATCAGTGCAGAATTTCCACTCCCAGCAGCAACTAAATGCCTCCTTTGTTTGCAGAGTGTAACTGTGGCTTCCAAAGGTGGCTCCTGATCAAAAGCTGGAACTTGTGCTGAGCAGCTAACAATACCCAGGAAACATCTGTAGAACTACGATTCTGCCACTGGCCTTCAACCAGGCCTCATAACAAGCACAATAAGTATGGGCCATTCCTGTTCTGCAGCCATCAGACTTTCAAGTGCCGCATGTAAGGACAGCGTCCATGGGCACAAAAGATACACTGCAGCCGGAGACAAGGAAGTGTAAACTAAATCTTGCTTCATGTCAGTATGTTTCCATTTTATTGTGACATTGCCCACAGGGCTGTGCAGACCACATAAGATGAAGACTGATTCTGTTCACCTTGGAAATCGTACATAAAATATGTCTTTTGAGATATTTAATCTAGATAAGATCTGGTAAGATATTTGTATAAATGCATGTGTGTTTTTCTATACCTGGAGGAAAGTACGTAATGAAAGTAATCACTGAAAGAAACATTGTGAGGACATTTTATCTCCCATCATAGCCAGTATATCAAGTCCGGTTCAGTGAAAAATGCATTTTACAGTGAAAAGTGTGTGTGTGTGTGTGTGTGTGTGAGAGAGAGAGAGAGAGAGAGAGAGAGAGAGAGAGAGAGAGAGAGATGAGCGCTAACTGCTGATTCACAGTCCTTGTCAATATGTAGAAAACTGCTTTAAAAAGGCCTTATGCCTACCCATCTGGCCAGACCCACAGATGTGCCATCTGTCACTACTGATGATGACTTAAACCTGCCACCTGCCATGTTTCGCAGCCAGCTCTGTCACAGGGCATTCTAAGCAAAAGCTGGCAGTGCCACGAATGCCTGGTGGTAACGTGCTCACTGCAGATCACCTGCCAACAGCTGCCCTGGGCTTTGTAAGCAGACTAGATGCATAGTGTTTAGTCATTCCACACTGAGTCAAAGTGCATTTATAAATATTCATATCAAGTGAACTGTATTACTCTGCTCATTGTGTTGTATACCAACCGTGTAATTAAATTGTGTTATGGCAAAACTGACAGTGTTTGACAATTACTGAAATGTTGGAGCTTTGCTAAGAATCGAAAACTTTTCACCACACACACATGCGCGTGCGTAGCATCAAAATGACCCAGTAGAGAGAGCCTTTAATACATTTCTTATTTTCATCCGTTTTTACAACATAATACACAGTATCTACGATACCAAATGGAAAATATTTGCATTATTTTGGAAAGTTAGCAGTACACAACTGCCTAAGCTCTCCTGCTTTGTTAAGAATTACCTAACTTGGGAATCCCTGTGGGGATATCAAGACATTATTTTTGTATTCCTCTTTTTTCAACATTGAGCCCACCCATGACATAATATGGTACACTCCTCAGGGTTGGAACACTATGTGATAAAAATAGCCTACAATGACATTTTCTTTACAGACAGCATTACAACCCACTTTAGATCCCCTCTTTGTGGTTTGCTGCAGTGTAGGATTGTGTGTTTGAAAGGAGTGAAAATTCATACTTTGACATTTTATTTTTCCAAACCCTAAACCAAGTGTTATTTAATTACACAAACTGGAGAGGGGTGTAGATGTTTTCACGTGAGGTCAGGCAGTGCTTAAAAAAAAAAAAAGGTCGGTGCACTAGCTACTTGGTAAATGGATTCAATTTCTGCTATACTATAAAGTAAGATAGCCGAGAAGCTTTTCTCTTACACACATTAAGAGCAACGGTTTTGTTTATTCTTTGTATCTGTTCCTTGGAGAATATAGTTAACAAGGATCTCTACTGCACCATTGTGCAAACTTAAGTAAAAAGCAAACAAAAAAAACCTTCCTCCTCCCACACCTGGGGCAACAACATAAATCAGTTTTGTTGGATGAATGTAAGAGCTTGGCAGTATTGTGTTATGAAATATCCCGTTGAAACATCCTGTTGTGAGCCTGGCTTGAAAAAGGGGTGTAAAGTGTATTCCTCCAGCTCCTTTCTGTGATAAGGAAGAAAGGTGTTGGAAAGATGTTGTCTTCTGCAGTCCACGCATTCGCCTCAAGTTTACATTCACCGAGCCAAGATTTCAGTAAGGGTAACGTTTCTGTCACCAGCAAGTCAGGGTGACTGGATGTTATACCTGCAACGACTGAAACTCATCCATTTTCACAGAGCTCAGTAGGAAAATACAGCTTTTGACAACCAGCGTACTTCACAACATCTGGTTGGAAGGAGTAGCAAAACAAGTCTTATAGTGGTGATCCATGGCATATTCTGTGTCATGCAAGTTGTGTGAAAGGCAAAGGTACTCAGGTGACCGATGAACATGGTGTCCCAATTTATTCAAAACTGCAGTATTATCCCAGCACTGACACCGAAAATCAGTAATTATTCTTTTGAATTTTCCACTTTAGAAACATTGACTAAGAAAGGAAGGTCTAACGATACCCTCTCTACTTTTGGTTCACTGTACAGATGGGGGGGGAAATGTGGTTTTAATGATGGGAAATAGATTCAGTTTATCAAACTGCCTTCAACATGGTCCTTCTGAAGTTTTTGATCCCTCCTCCAGTCAGAAGGAAATACCGAGCTCTTGAAAAGAAAAAGCATTAGAGGATCTTATTAGTCACTTTTTCTTCCATGTGCAAAATGCTGCACTGCTCTCCAGAGCACAAACTCAAGAGAGGACACACTCTGTAATGCTGCCTTGATCCTTCCAGTGGCAGTTAAAATTTAATACCATGCAAAGTTGAATGCTGCATCCCTGCCTCGGAGAGATAAGTGAATTGGGGAAAACAGTCCCACTGGGTTCTTGCTGTGGTAAATATTTATACCTGACAAAAGTGACAGACCAAAAAACACCACAGGTTGGAGAGTATGATGTCTTATTATTAAAGAAATAGGATTTGGCAGGAAAAACATTAAGATCTTTCTGATCTGAGTCCTTGTTATTGAGAAAAAACAGCCCTATGTGAGATCGATCTGTAGGTCTGTTGGTGGAGTGATGCAAAACATCAAGCTGAACATTCTTACAGTGCTGAGTTGTGTTTTCTCAGTGAGTGGTACCCCAAGACACACTTTCCAGAGTCTGGAGTTTGCAACATACAAGCCTATATGAGGCACTAGGGAAAGCTACCTATTAGAACATGGCACCAGAAAATCAGAGGTGTAACATACAGTAACATTAGAAAATTATGGATCAGGATTGGAAATGAGATGTAACTTCTTCTAAACTGCTACAGGAACAAAACGACAGAGGCACAATGCAGTTCAATAGATATGCCATTAAAATTTTGTATCGCAATATTTTTAAAAAAATGTACTCAGTTTAGACTGTTTCTAAAGGAAAGTTCTTTGTTTTAGTATTAGTAAGCCCATATGAATGCAAATCTCTAAAACTACATCTGATTTCCAAATTTTTTATGTACTTTTCTCTGAAACCTCACTTCCATGTGTACTAGTAGACATTGTTTTCAACTGAGTGACTGGAAAACCATGGAGAGCTGTCAAAAGAAACAGTTACTGAAATTGAACATAACTAAAATGACTACTTCTCCAGAGAAAATTACTCTCTCAAGGTCAGTCCTGTGTACTATGTGTCTGATAGCTGTCTGGCAGGTAACACATCACTTCACTAGGAGAAAGCAGTATCAAAAGGAATGGGTCAGAAAGCATGTACTAATACATGTTTAATTATAGTGCATTGATTTTATTCCAAGATAGGCTCCAGACCACCATATCCCTGACCAGGGTCAAATAGTTAACAATAATGAATGGATAGACAGACAGATCCTGTTTTTAAGTTTAAATAAGGAAAAGAAGAAGAAAGAAGTGCTAAAATGCTGATGGAGATTAACCCTTCAGATTCCACTCCTGCTAAGATTGCACTCTTTTAGATCACACATCTATCACTGTTTATCATCCCAGGAAATGAAAGTGAGTGTAGCTTGTCTTTTATAGTTCATTCAGCAGGATCTGCACACATACCCTGGGGTGGCGCTTAAGACATGGAGAGTCGAGCAATGTATACCCTTCCCCTGAGGTTTTTAACATGATCTGAGCTAAAATACTAGTGTTGCTATTTCAAAATGATTAACACAGCACCCCGTTTGCCACAGCTGGAAAGCACTACACGACATATTAAATCTGCACAACCTCAGGAGACTGTCAGATGCACACTCCCGGCAAAAAATGAGAAGCGTAATGCAAAAGGGTATACTCTCACAAGAATGCCTTCACTGATTTGAAATTAAAATTCAAAAATGTTGAAATCAAGCCCTTTTCACAGTAGGATGCTTCCAAGGGGCAATTCTTCAATCTGAGCCTTTAGGAGACATTTATTAATTTATTTTTGTTGCTGCAAAATAACCTTACCTTGGGCCCAGTGAGGTACATCTACACCTTCATCATATTATCCATATTTATGGAAAAATCTCATTTGAAAGTACACCACAAGGTAAGATGGTGACTAATGTACCAATGAAGATAGAAATAATGAATATGGTTTGAAATAAAGGAGTTTTTTTTAATGCATGCAATGCATCTGCCTGGTAACCTCATGGAAGAGGTAATAACTTTTTGATTTGAAAATTAATGACATAGCAAAATGTCAAGCGCTATAACAGGGTCTATCAAAGCTTGTCTACCATGCCTGGTGAAAACAATAAAAAAAAACATCAATTGCATCTACTGTCCCCAACCCATGAACAATCTCTTCCTAGAGCATCCATCCATCCATTTTTGTTAACCGCTCATCCTGAGCAGGGTTGTGGCAGTCCGGAACCTAATCCAGAATCATTGAGCACTAGGCTATGAAACTGTCACTGGATGGGACATTTTAAATAAATGTTAATCTTAAGAGCATTTACTGAATTTGTAGTTCTAGATAGCCCCTATTCCATGAACAGCATGTTAACCTAATCTTATTTTAAACTATAAATGCACTCTTTTTAATGTCGTCAACTGAAGTTGCCACAAAACTACACATTCAAAGGGGAGAAAAAAACATATTGTGAAATTAAATTAAAATTAAAATTAT
This sequence comes from Arapaima gigas, assembly GCA_900497675.1. Lineage (NCBI taxonomy): Eukaryota > Metazoa > Chordata > Actinopteri > Osteoglossiformes > Osteoglossidae > Arapaima > Arapaima gigas. Next base: position 139,508 of record UFQX01000212.1, on the reverse strand, counting down.
TTAAATTAAAAAGTGCTGCAACAGTTTACAGATCATTACTTCAAGTATATTTTTCTATTGATTGCTTAGGTACTTTCATATCTGTAAGTGCTTACAACTACAAATAAATTATGCCTTTAAAACTGCTACCTCAGGGGCCTTCATGTGCAGATATTGACCTCTAAATGAATCAGTGTAATGAAAAGAGGAAACAGTCGAAAGGCTCTCAAAGGAAACGGTTGGCTGGTTATGTGTTCTGGAGAATCTTAATATCCAGTGAGCAGTTAGTCCTTGAATTAAAAAAAATAGAGTGTAGACAGATTTTGGAATTACACTGGACTCCATTGCTATCTATGAATAAGAAGGACATATTAAAGTTACCCAAGGCCAATATCTCAACAGTCAAATGATCTCTTTCTGTTGTCACTATGACAGTATGGTGTAGTTAAAGTCTTAAGCTCATCACAGCCACATGTCTTGAAAGGTAGCTTAGCAGAAAAGGGGGGTGTATTTTACACTGTTACACTTCTGTTGTTCACAGTGAGATAAGGCTCACAAGGTGCTGATAAATGCTTTTACAGTGTATTCAATGCATATGAATGCTTGTTCCCATTGCACCAAATAAGTGAGTCTCCATATCAGACTTGTGAGATGGTGACAGAATGGGGCAGATAACACATGAACAGGAGCTGGGACAATGCCTCACTGAACAACCGCCTCTGACAGAAGTGTGAACAGACACATTACAGATGTTTCTGAATGTACAGTTATTCCGTTGACAAAATGCTGCATGTCTAACTGTAAATGTGACATGGGTCCCTGTTCTCCTTGTTGCTGCAAACTGGCAAATGGAACAAATATTTTGTCAGTTTACCAATTAGAGCTAAAGAAAGACTTAAAAACAGCATTAAGATTTTAACAGAAATAAATGCTCATGTTTGCAGCACATATTCTGAAGCCATTTTCAAAGGAGAAATCAGAATCACTGCCCCTCCACATTCCAAATAACCACAGATTCATTGAACTAGTTCAATTTACTGAAAGATACCCATAATAAATTTGAATGGTACACTACAGCTGGCACTGATAATGAACTGGTATTGATTTAACACAATCAAATTTTGCACTTACAGCCATGAGCTCCTTCTGAAAAGATTTCTTCTCCTTGCTTTCCACGTTATTGCAGTCCTCCTTAAGCTTCTCCAACACGGAGGCCACCCTCTCTGGCTCACTGTCTAGCTCTGCTCGGCAGAAGTACGTTAAAGGCAGGTTGTTGTAGCCAAGAGCATCAGCGAATGCCCTCCAGTTTCCTATGTTCTCCATCAGTATTGTTCTCACCGATGCATAAATATAGGTAAGGAACTTGCAAGGCTTTAAGATCTGATCAAGAAACATGGTGGTAGTGAGGTCTGGTCCACAAAAATAAATTGGTTTTACCTTTCCTATGATCAAAACATTTTTTGCATGGACAAGTCCAGTCTTTCCTTGATAATATCCAATGTACCACTCTTTAGTCCACAATTGTCCTTTGAGTTTAATTTTCTCTTCACTCAAAAGTGCAATTATGTCTCCTTTCTTGTATTCCAGGAGGTACTGGTTTTTGGTTTGCCTGATCACAGTCTTGAGCAACTTCCCATATTTTAAGTTGGAGATACAGCGCTCCTGAAAAGTTGGATATTTGGTGGTGATAGCCAGAGGTGACAGAATAATCTTGCCCACTTCTTTCTTTTTCAAGAATCTCCTTTGGCCGGTGGACCGAACACCTGTTTTGGGTGGGGGTTGTGGTGTTTGTACACAGAACTGGGCTAATATACAGTCCTGGTCATCCTTGACCTGAATCCGTAGGGTAAAATCAGAGATGTCATCTACATTGCGTGAGGAGATCAGATAAATGAGCCGGCTCACCTTTCCCAGTTTAATCTGGAATCCCCGCACAACTCGGGCCTGTTCTTTAGCCTTTACCTCATAGTTAGACATATTGGAGTACACACCAACCTGCAGGTCTTGAGGTTTTGTCAGAATGAACTGGTGCTTCCCCCACAACTGCAGGGCTACTGGGGGTGTGGCATTAGCCTGCTTCCCCACCTCGTTCACCAGCAATGTTTTGGGGGCACAATCATGTCCGAAAATAGCTACAACAGTCTTGAAGGAGGGATGGATATGTTTTGGCCCGTACACTCCCAATGTTACCTTTTTGACCATGTGGTCCCATACTGTTAAATTCTGTGATGTAGGCTGGGCCTGCACTACTGCAGCCACGTACATGCAGGGCTCGAGGTTGTCCAGTTGGACTTGAACCATGTCTCCGTAAAGGTAGTTCTGGGGGATGGGAACATAAGGGCCTTCCTTAAAGTCACTGCGGACACATATCACCTCTGCAGTCTGCTGACTCTCTTTCTTTACCATGACAGAAACTTTCATCTCCAGGGTGATAAATGTCTTTATCTCCAAATTGCTCAATTTGATTTCCACCACTGGACTCACAGTGGAGCACCTGTCATTGTTCAGCTCCAACGGGGGGTCTAACAAGGCCTTTACAGATATCTGTTGGGTGTCCCCTGGGGCAACGTGTCCTTTAGGAACGAGAATACTTATGCAGGTGTCTGGCAGCTGGACAGCCCCACCAGAACTATCCAGCTTGCACACAATGTTAGTCTCTACTGGCTGTGTCTGCCCCCAGCCAGGATTCTGGCCCAGGGAATCCAGATCATGACAAGATCTTGCTAACTTTCTGTGGTTTAACCATGCAGTCCTGAAGTCTTCTCTGCTCTGAAACTGCTCAGGGCATGGAGCTTTTAAACCAGTTAAGAATCCAGAGGATGCCACTGGAGCATTGGACTGGGCTTGCAGAATTGAAAGCTCTGACAAACTATAGGATCGTTTGCTCCTAAAGAATGGATTGTCTCTTTGTAGTGATTGGGTGAATTCAAAACTAGGGCTGAGAGTGGTCATGTCGAAGACACTGTTGTGAAAGCCATTGGGTGTGACAGCCATGCTGGCAGAAGAGTTTGGCATGGAGGGTGCTGGAGTATCAAAGAGCAACAAGTCTATGCTGTTATTCAGGGTTTTTTCATTGCTGTTTTGATCCAACATGCCCAGTGGAGCCCCAGTAATGAAGGGGTTGGTTGAACAGCGATTAATGAAAGGATTGCCATCGTAAGGCATATTGGGCCTTAGACCTACACCTGTCCATTCTCCAAGGAGGTCCAGCTCCTTGGCCCCTTCATCAGAGTAATCCCCGAGATTGTCAAACATTCCACTGTCACTGAATGAAGAGTTACGGTAGTTGACTGGCTGAACATAAGCAGCGGGGATATAACCCATCTCTGTATTGTTATGGGCATACCACCAGTCTCCTCCTGATGTGTCCAGCACAAAGAGATGATCACCCTTGGAAAACTTTAGGGTGCTAAAGCTGGAGGGACAGTAATCTTTAATAGCAACAACTTCCCGTGCAGTCCCAAACGAGGTTGAGGTGTCAAGTCTTAAGGCACTGGGAGAAGGCACTGGAGAAGGAGAAATACAAAGCAATTTTATACAAAGTGATCAGATGTGGTTAAGGACAAACAGCATCATTAAACAAGTTTATAGCGACAGTTACTGCGACAATCATTGCAGTAACACTAAAAAATAGGTGTTTAAGTAGTGTGTGACAGGAAAAGGTCACTGCCATTTGATCTCCTTGGTACAGGTGACAACACAATAGTAAAACACACACCTTTGACATCAGTAAGGCTAGCTTCAGACACTCCTTCACTGAGATCTATCAGTGTTCCCTCAGACTTGCAGCGAGGGAGAACATTGTTGTTGCTTGTTACTCGGATGCGGTGGGCAGCCATCGTTGGTTCTCTTCCCTAGTCAGAACCAATCCACCAAGGATAGGACTCAGACATCAGGACTTCTTCATTCGGTCTGGATAAACAGAGGCAGGCAAAATCCCGATTAGCTACGTCTGACAATCTCATTACAAAAACTGGGCACAGCCCAGTAAACCCTCTGAAGCATCTTGCAATCTGCTTGCAAAAACAATTAAGACAAAAATACTTACACTGATTAAAACCAAGGATCAGGAGTTTACCTTCAGATGTAGATTTTCTTTATTTCATTGATTTTCTTCAGAATTATAATTATAACATTATAACATATAATTTGAATATATAATTTAAACAGGAAATTTCTTCTTGATAGTATGTTACCTTCGTATGAACAGGATGACACAAAAATGTTAAGGAACGTTACATGGTAGTACTGTGTAAAGCTCATAGCTTAGACATTATAAAATCTGGAAGGTATGTGAGCAACTGCTATACCACTCAGAGTAGATTAATAACACCCAATCATTCCATCCTGTGATTATTAGCCCATCAAAAAATGCATCAGTGTGCTAATATTACAGATGTAAAATGAATTACAGAGGCATTGGACTCAACAATCCCTTATTGTGTCAGTTTCGATTTTGCAGGTTGAATATGAATTGCAGATAAGTAGAATGTCAACTGAGGAAACACCTGAATGAAATGTCCAAGCTCATTTTTTCTTTGAAATACACAGAGATTCTCAAGTACTCCTGTAGATCATTCCTCACATAATGGGGCTAATTTGGTCCATGAAATTATCTTGCATATTCCTATGGTTATAGGTCAAAGTGTCATTATTTCTTGTGGGAAAGGAGGGAGGTGGGGTGGTTCCTACATGGAAAATACAAAAAGGCTTGTCCAATGCAAAGTCATAGAGGTCCAAAGTATGGGGCATAAGACAGAGTAGGCCATAGACAAGGACATTATGGTAATTTGGTTCACAAATATTTACAATATAAAAAATAAAGTTTACAAGATCACAAAATATATATTTCATGCTACACTCAATATGCAATGCCGTTAGAGGCACTGGGTAACATTGTGAAAAAGTTTGATGTTGGATGATCATCTGAGCTCATCTATATGAGCTTAATGCTTTACTTAAGTCACAGTTAAAGAATTTGTGAAATTAAAGTTGTTTGAATAATTTAAGTAATTAGTTGTGTTTATAGTTTATTTCTAACAGGGTCAGTATGCCCAAATCGCACTGTTGCTATAGTACCTTTGTTGTTGTTCATTTGTTCAGTAAGTGACCCTTTGTAACCTCATGGAGTTTAGAATGCCGGGCCCATCTGTCACATACTACTTCTCTGAGTTGTCTCAAGTTCATGTCAATTACTTCAGTAATATCCTCTATCCATCAAGTTCTGCTGTCCCTTGCTCCCCCTGCCTTCAATCTTTCCCAGCATCAGAGACTTCTCAAGTGAATCCTGTTCTCTCATTATATGGCCAGAGTAATTGAGTTTTAGCTTCATTATAAGTTATTTCAGTGAGCACTGGCTTTATTTCCTTCATTATTGACTGATTTGACCTTTTTGCAGTCCAAGGACCGCTCAGCTGTTTTCTCCAACACCACAATTCAAATGTGTCAATTCTCAGCAATGCTCAGCCTTCCTTACGGTCCTACTCTAAAAACCATACATTACCATTAGGAAGACCATAGCTTTCAATATATGGACTTTTGTCAACAAAGCAATGTCTCTGCTTTTGAATATCCTTGCCCGATTTGCTATAGCTTCTGAAAATCAACTGTCTTTTAATTTCTTGGCTGCAAATAGCATCCGCTGAGACCTTTTGAGTCCAGAAAAATAAAATATGTCACTGCTCCCACTTCCTCCCCATCTGCCAAGGATTTACGGGGCTGGTTTCCATTATCTTAGTCTTCTTGATGTTGAGCAGCACACCAGCTTTTGCACTCTCTTCTTTTACCCTCATCAACAGGTTCTGTAACTCCTTCTCACTTTCAGCCATCAGAGTGATATTGTAAACATATCTGACATTGTTGATATTATTCCATCTTTTCACTCATTCAGCATGGCAATTCACATGAGGGATTCTGCATCTAACTTGAATAAGTAAAGTAATACTCAGCCTTGTCTCAGTCCAGTCTCAGTCTTCAGTTAGTCAGCTCTTCCACGTTTAGTTCTAACTGTTGTTTCTTGATCCACATACAGATTCCTCAGCAGACAAATAAGGTAACCTGGTACTCTGATTTAAGAATTTACCGCATTTTATTGTAACCCACACAATCAAAGGCTTTAGTCAATGAAGCAGAAGTAAATGCTTTTTTTCTGAAACTCCCTTGCTTTCTTGCTTTTTATCCAGCAGATGTTGGCAATTTGGTCTCTAGTGCTTCTGCCTCTTCTGAAACCCAGTTTGCACATCTTACAAATCTCAATCCATATATTGCTGTAGCTTACTTGCCTGGTTTTAAGCATTGCGTTGCTGGCATGTGGAATAAGTGAAATCGTTCTATACTTTAAACATCCTTCACCATTCCCCTTATGGAATCAGAATGAAAATTGACCTTTTCCAGCCCCATAGCTACTGCTGCGTTCTCTAATTTTGCTGGCATATTATGTACAAAACCAACAATGTTGTCTTGTAGGATTTTTAACAGTTCAACCGAAATTCCATCACCTCCCATAGCCTTGTTATTAGCAATGCTTTCAAGGGCCCATTTAACTTCACACTCCAACATGTCTGGCTCAAGCTCAGTGAACAACCCATTGCAGTTATCGCTAATGTTAGGATCCTTCCTGTATAATTCTTATGCATATCCCTGGCACGTCGCCATAATCTGTTCTACTGAAATTGGGTCTCTACAATTTTTCTCTTTTATAATCGCCATTTTTGCATGGAAGGTCCCCTTAATATCTCCAATTTCCTTAAACAAATCTCTTTTTCTTCCCATTCTATTGCCTTCTTCCATTTCTTTGCGTTGCTGCAATGTTTCCCTGTCTAAGCTAAGATAAGGAAGTACCTTTGAGCAAAATACTTATCCCACAAGTAAATAATTGTAAATAAATGAATAAACTTTAATCTGCTAGTTCAGTTGTAAATTGTATTTATCTTCAGCAATGGTGGTGATTGACTGAGACTGTCAATTTGATAAAAAGTAGGAAGAAAATGTGTATACAGTCGTATGTTTTGCTACAAAACTGTGACCATTTTAAGGGAAATAGCCAGACAGCTCAACATTTTGGGTTTGAGACTGTGTGCATTTCTGTCCCAAAATGTCTGATACAAGCAGCTATGGTGTTGTACAGAATAAAGTACTTGTTTTAGAAATACAATTATTATGCAATAAGCAAAATGCTGTTATAATGAATAATAAGGTTGCAGCAAAAAAAAAAAAACTATATGCTTCATAAGCTGTTACAGCAGTTTTTTTCCATCCACAGGACCCCATGAGGGCTGAATATACTGTAATACCTTTGCAAATGTTTAATCCAGCTATTTTTAAACATGAAATGTATATCAGATTAACATTCAGACATGTTACCCAACTCCAAAATTCAGATCAGTTGAGAATTTTAATACAAACTGCACTGTTTAACTGCATCCCCTTTTTACAGAATTGGTTAAATATGCGTGTTTCTTGTAATGTCTGCAAACCTTTAGTCATGAGTTTATTTATACCATCTGGAAGCTTTCCCTCCTTTGACACCAATGATTCTGAGCACAGATTGGCATCAAAGACACCTATCTAACCCAGTGAGGAGGAGCTACCATGTGAATTTTAATTACAGCCACAGCGCAGTTACTGTACATCCACATACAAAGAAGGGAAAAAAAATCAAAGATGCATCCAGTAATTAAAACAGTTTCACAAATGTGTATAATTAATTAAAAGTGCTTTGTATATGATTTTTGCTGAAGAACGAAACAACTGTTACAGTTCACCAGCATGACTAATACAAACATGACCCATGTTCTCCAGTTCAGGTGAATGGGTGTTTGGCTTCAACACCAGCTGGCAACATGCTCATGCATTATTTCAGAAGGCTGCAGAAGAGAAGTGTATATACTGTTAAAATCTCACATGTTCCCCTGCTGGGTTTCCCTGGTCTTTATGAGTGGATCTCCCTAACTTTCTTACACACTGCTACAACAGTTCTCTACCTCAGGGCTGGGAAGGGAAAGTTAGTGCCTGAGGCGAGACTGAGTTCTGTGAGGCCCCAAGAAATCAAGAGCAGACGAGCAAGGTAGGCTGATCTAAGCAGGTAATCCTACATCGACAGCCAGCACACCCATTACAGGCAGCTTCCCGGCACACTGACCGGCGTCCATGGCGTGCCTGATGTACAGGCTGCTGCTTCCCACCAAGATGCATTTCTCCAAGTAACGGAAGCCATCGGTTTATCATTGACCTACAAACCTATTAAAAAGCATAGCAGAACAGTGGATGTGTGTCAAACCATTAAAAATGCCAATTCAGATGCACTCTGGAACACGGACATAGTTATCATGATCCCTTCGACTTTTCACTTTGAAAAACATTTTGTTGTTACAGTAAAAGCTGCACCTGAGCATGGTTTACATTTGCCTTAGATTGAAAGTAATTCTTTATCATTCAGTAGCCAGCCTAAAACATTAAACATCTAGTGCTACTTCTGGTTACTGAAGTAGTTATACTCATTTTCTTATTCAAAATCCAAATCACACTTTGCATTTTTCAGTTTTATCATGTGAAGTTAACCGTTTATGCTGTTCTTCCCTTTGAACATCTATCACTCTAAAACTGTGTTCAAGTACAGTTTTACTGTAATAAAAGATAAAAAACAACTTGTTAATGTTACTACAACTTTTCTTGCTAAAGTATAATGCAATATTAGTTGTTGCTAAAGCCTAATAAACAAGGTTTATATATAGATATTTTAATATTTAGTATATATGGTGACACGAAAGCACATCTGACATCATGTAGTAGCAGGGTCCCTCCTTTCCATACCAACCTCTTGCTGAGACCACGTGAATCACTGTAACACAAGTCTTTGTTTGCTTCAGGGGAGCAGAGCACAGAAAAGGCTCTCTTGAGCTTTTATCACACATTCATATTTAACAGCACCAGCAGATGGTCAGCCAGGACTTGAACCACCTTTCCCGAGTGACAGAAATGATTTAAAAAGGTCTCGTAAATACAAAACGGTACACACATCTGGCTGGCTTGTCACAAAGTCACCACCATCTCCCTGGGAACCAGGCCGTGACATGCAAGTGCAGTTGACGTAGACGTGGCTGGCGGCTTTCCTCTCTGTGAGAGAGCAGTCAGGTGGTGTGTCAGCTGACCAATGATTGAGTCAGTCTCATAGAAACCACAAGCCATCAGCTCTAACAGACAGCTGCTTGTGAACCCCCCCCCCCCCCACAAGCTCCTTCCATTCCTAAAACAACAACATTGCAACTAACATACGACTGCTGCTCTCACAAAAGTAAAAAGGAATATAGATCATTAATAAACTAATACAGTGAAGAGTGTCTTCCTTATAGTGGCTGATGTCTTCAACCACACAGCAGACTGCTGCAAACTTTGGAAACAACAAATGAAGCCTCCCTAGTTCCAGCAGGTCATGCCAGTCTGTGTTGAGCTGGCAAACCATAATTGCAGACTCCCAGTTAAAGCGTCATAAAATAACCCGTTACTCCAGCCTACAGAGACCAACTTAGACTGTCTGGCTTTACACACAAAGTTTGAGAGTGTAGGATATAAATAACCTAATTAACCGTTCAGTGGCTGCCATGCTGGAACTGCTATAGATTTAATAACCCTGTATTAAAGAAAATTAAATGTAATACATTTTTAAACAGCTGCATGCTCTCCAAGCACGGGCTTTTAAGTAACTTTTTTATGCTCAAAATTACATTAATAGTATCTAAAAGGTCCAACCTCACAAAACAAATCTTAACTCAACGCACCACCTAAATAAAGCTCATCCACAATTCTTTCAGTTCTCACGCACTTCATTCAACCCTGGGATGTAAACTAAATTCCTTAAAAGTTCAGGGAGATGGTGGATGGTCACATTTTTTAAAACAATAAAATGAACAATTTTACAAATGAGAAACCTTTTTCGGAGTAGAAGTTGTGACTACTAGTTCAGATACTGCACCTCTTCACTGGAATATCTTTTAGAAACTGGTGTAACATTAGTAATTGATGGAGCATTAAAAGATACAAGCTTCAGTATTTACTGACAATTATACTGTAGTCTAATAGGAAACAGTGTCATTATAAAGGATTTTGCACCTTTCCTTTCAAATACACTGCCCATTCCACTAGCCCTGTCCTGTAAACAACTGAAAACATCTCATCGAGAGGGCAAACATTATGGTGTGCTCAAAAAATTAGCCTTAAGCTGCTTGTATTAAACCAAAATATCTCATGTGTGTCTGCACCACCATCACTTTCACACTTTTCGATCATAGCAACAGGAGCGCGGACAGAGCCTTTTGGCAAATTAAAAATGTTGCTCCTATAACACTGAAATCCATTCTCAACAGTTATACAGCACTGTAATTAAGTGGAGCTGTACTTTGGTTAATCCCCCCCACCCCCGGGTCAGGTCTGCCATGCTACTCTGAGCTGCCACGTTCCATCCCATAATTAATGGGGATACAGCAGAATCCAGGTACTCTGGGCCTTTCTAGAAATGAAAGAATGCCTGCAGCAGGATGAGACAAGCACTGAGGTGTGTGTACATGTGTATCTGTGGAGCAGCTGGGTTTTGATGTGTTCTGATTAAATATAAAATGTAACACAGAGGTTATTTGCTTATATTCAGCCGAGATAATAAATTATGATGTGTTGCTGTTCCATGACTTACTTCACCCTTCCTCCACAGAGGAAAGAACTTTCCTTCCAAAACTACACAATGAACAGCAAAAAAAGAAAAACTAAATTAATTTGGAATGTCCCTTAAATGCCACAATCCACCAGGGACACGCAGCTGAGTGTGGCTGGGTCTGCATGTATGGCTACCTATGCAAGATGGTGATCTTTCCACATGAGCCTTTGTGCATGGCAGCATTTTGGCCAAGAACCAGCTCAGAGCATTGAGTCTGGAGTCCGCATCTGAACATTAGACTCTGTGATCATTTTCCCTCCACCAAGGAGGAAAGAAAGCCAATGAGATTTGGCCAGGTCCTGACAAACTAACCTGAAACCCTAGCAGCTGTATATCGAACCCGTTTATTACACTGTGGACCAGGGGGACTCGGGGTGGGGGAGAACTAACCAAGAGAAATGCTCTTTCTTGGCACACACTTCATTGGGAAAGGACATTTGTGAATCTGTGGCTTAGACCTCCCCTTCTCCCCTTGCAATTTTCTTTCCTCCTAAAATACATCCCCAGGGCCTTTGGTGAGAATGGTTCCCATTAGTGTGATGCAAAGTTGCATTCCACAGCTTATTCTCCCAGTTAAGCACAACAAAATATATTTCATCTTCATGCAGGCATATGCTTTAAGTATATATATTGGGTGGGGAGACTACATACCTATGAAAGTGACCAGTGACAAACTGCATGGTGTGTGTCTGCCTTGAAACCCGAGCTGGAAATACAAAAATAAATCTGGCTTACATGGAAGACAATTTGAAATTTGCATGGCTCCAAACATGGGGATTTCAAATCACTATGGAGGTAGAGAAGCAAGAAATTGTCACTCAAAACAGTGGTGAGCCATTTTCTGTCAGTTCCCAGTCGATTTTCCCCATTGATGAGTCTTGCATCAAAGAAAATGGTAGACTTCCTTTTGCTTTCTCAAAATCTGCTGAATGGGAGTTTTCACTGGGCGTAGATGTTGATGATTAGCATGAAATTTGAGAGTTTCAGCAGGGAATGTAAGAAAAAGAAAAAAATCATGTGGGAGTCAACACTGTGGAAACGATGACTTAAGGTCAGACTAAGTTTGCCACCCAGATAAGATTGCAGTAGGAGCAAAAACACTTAGATCAGTAAATAGCATTATGTCCAGGTATTTAATCTTATTATTAAGCTGCCATTATATTGTCCCAGTGAGATAGTTCTACAATGATCACAAAACAAAGCACCGTCAATGACAGAGACTCAGATAAACACCACAGAGGTAATACATTGACTGGACATAACTCAATTCGTCACTAAATTTTATATATTTCGCAGCTGAAAAATGGCTTGTTATTTACACAGTTTTTGAAGTGATTTTTTATTTAAAAAGTCTGCAGGACAGGTACTTGTTCTCTAAAACATGTGTTTCTGTTAACTGCGTGGACAAGTGATCACCATGAACTATATTATAGAAATTCTTATTTTTAAAACCTTTCATTATGCAACAGAATCCCATAAAACATCACGATGCTTTGGGCTACAAGCTTCCCAGCCGGAAAGGCTACCTTCATTTGTTTTACACAATGTGAAAGATGACTCCCAAATGTTGAGGCCTGCTATTTCCCCTGCTGAATAACTGAATTCTGAAGTTTTTATAATAGCATCCGTACCAATGACAACTACAGCTCAAGCCCTACTGGTTTCACTAATCACCTCTAAAATCACTTTATACCCATCTTCAGTCCAGTGTGGAAAAGGGAATGAATCAGTTGGCTGTGTCTGTGGCAAAAACCAAAACAGCACCTTTGCATACTATACAATACAAGGGACACTGGGAAGAGAGAAGAGGAAAAAAAGATAAAGAGTATCTAGTTTAAAACCAATCCTTGTCATCCATTAAATATGCCATACAGATTAATTTACTCAGTAAAGTTTTATTATTATTTATTATTCAACCCAGAAATGCATAATGTGTTAAGATGAATGCTTCACTGTTGTGCTGTGTACCCCTGAGGTACCTTAGCCCATCTGCTGAGTTGTAGGCAACCTGCCTGCACACTGTGAGAGCCTTCCTGTCCCTGGAATATGATGCAAATCAGCGTCACTCATCTTTACTCCACTCTCAGCACATCACCTTCAAGACGAAAACAATCTCTTAATGCCCTGGTGAGAGATTAAGAAAGGGTCTGTTGGTGAGGAGGATATGTGGGATAGTTCACTCATTCCATGGGCCTGATAGTGAAGGTGCTTGTTTACTGAGCCCTGGAGCCAGAGTAGAGTGTGTGTGTGTGTGAGAGTAGGTGGCGAGAACCATTTCCCCTCAGGCAGAAAATGTCTAAGAGGAAAAAATGACAAGGAAAGGCTTCCCTGGCAAGGGACCAGCAGAGATCTACAGCCTCTCGTACAGCGCACGGCTCACGCTTCTTTTTGTTTCTTCATCCACTTTTCTGATTCACAGTGGCGGTCTGTCATCAGCAGATCAGCATAACTAAAGCATCTCATTCAGCCTGTTATTCACATATAAATACATGTACAACATATATAACTGTATAATTTATAACACTTCATATATGTATAAAGTTTCATTATACCACAAGGAACACAAAATGGTATACACACACACACACACACACACACACACACACACACACACGATTCTATATAAATACTGTGTACATCAATTAGATTTCAGTGCAGTGTTTTCACATATTGTATACTGTATTTGCATTATGACTGCATAGACATTTGAAATGCAGTTTACTAGGCAGTACAGACCCTGTGTTGTTTGCACGCAGTATACATTTAAAGCACACAACACCACTTGATGAATTTAACTACCTCCAACACACATAGCTTTCCTTCATTCTGATAACTTCTAATAGCATTAACACAAGTAATTATCTTATTTGTGTACTTTCTGATTCACCCTCAGGATTGAGGAAAGATAAGGTCTCGAAGCACAAAGACTATTAATGTGGGCCACTTCCAACAGAGACACACACAGCTTGGAGGAAACAGGAAATAGTGAGTGTCACAGCAGCACCCGAGCCACACGTGTTGTCCGGCAGCTCCCTGCCCTTGGTCCCTGTGACTGAGGTCACCAGATAAGCCCAAATCCCCTATTACCATGATTCCAGGAGACACCCGTGACCTACCCTACTGATCCCGTCTCCGGACTGACCTATAAAAAGCCATGGTGGGGTCCAACAAGAGTCACACGCTTCCTGACCGTAATACCGACTGCAGGTTTACACAGGGTGAGGTGTCCTCAGGGTGACCACCAGTCTGCTGCATGCTCTACAACCAGTGGTGTCCAAGTGTCAGGCCCCCTGAAATTGCTTTGCGGTTTAACATCATAAAATCCCCAGGTAAACCAAGGGGAATTAAAGGCTATGGGTATTTTACAACCTCAATTCACTTATAATCTCAGCATTTAGTCTGGACTTTCAGGAATACAAAACTCTGGACATCTTTTGCTTTTCCCTTTTTCCTTCTAAAAAAAATTGCTGTAGAACTGTAGACAGAACAAGTTCTGACCCACAAATCTCCAGCCTCTCACAGAAACAGCTGAGAGGGGTTTGACTTAAGAATGTGTGATTTGATTGGTCAACTTGTTGAGTTTTATATTAAGAAGTAATGAAGAATAGGGGTGCCAAGTGTTGTGGATTTCTTAACCGCAGCCAAGTTAACAATTCAGCACAGTCTGTGTGAAATCCATCTGAAAGGCAGGATGGGTCTGAGCTCTGCCAATTAAATTTAAAATATCAGAATGTTAAGAGTACTATTCAGCCAGCTGTGCAGCAACAGAAAGCATCACAACAATTCAACATGCTTATCTGCCTCCAAATGAAATCTTTGAAAATGTGCTTATTGCTTGCCTACACACATTTAAAAAGAAAAAAACATCTTGTATGTGACAAATATCACAATCACCTGTCCCCCACATTTCTCCCATGCTGTTATTGTCCCATATAAAGTGTACAAACATAAGTAGGATGCACAGTAAGTGCACCTGGCCTGCAGTCAAGAAGCATAGTAATTCCAATTGACTTGATAATGAGCAGACCGAATAGAAGAGAGCAAGTGCCTTGTCTCCCATGCTTTTAAGTCTGATTGAACATGTTCTTTCTACTTTATAAAGGACCAGCAACTCAATTTCAGACAAGCGCTGTTGTTAAGGTCAAAGGAACTACCAGTGTGATATTAACAGTACATTAACAAGGAGGCTAGGAGGCCGTTTTTTTCTGCTTCTGTTCACTCTGTTGTTGAAGGTTCATTTCATTGGTTACCAAGGGGCAGTTTGGCAAATGAAAATGAATATGATTAAAAATGCAGATGTGAAATGCTGCTTTACATATATGGAAATAAATTATGCCTAACAAGAATACGTCATGGCCATTCTAGCTTGTAACACAAGTGAACATGTACCCTATTCCTTAAATGGCAGAGAAAATGATATTTTTTGGCCACAAAAATGTGCATGTTCATAGTCTATTTTTTTCCACATTAAATATATCAGACAAAACATTTCTCTGGGACAAAGTAAGTATATAAACACAGGAATGTACTGAGGAAAGTAATGTATTCTTGAAGTGTCAGAAAGTAAAATTGTGACCAAGGGCTGGGTCACATGCTACAATGACTGGGATCCAAACCCTTTTGCTGGAACACAAGGTCCTTCCTGGTTCTGCTGATCAGATCCCAGCTTAACATGAACAGGAGAAGAAACCTGATGAGGGAAACAGGCATAATGTACACGATACCTGGCTCAGCATATTTAATATCATTTTACTCCAGTCTAATTTGTCGTCACGACTACACCTGACAAACTGAAAACTGGCTGACAAACGTCTGAGGAGTCAGGATGAGCAAATGTATCCTCATCTGAGCCTACATTCCCATTTATACATTCGGTACTCTATTCTCCATTTAACATTTTCTCCACTTCTTCACTGGCTGACAGAGGGAAGCATGAGCAGGCAGCTACACAGCAAATAGTTCACAATACACAGCAGGGGCCATTCCAAGATACCAAGACATCAGTGACTTTGGCACATCTCTACCAGCATTCTGAAATTCCCCATGCCTTTTTTTTTTACCACAGACCTTTAAGGGGAAACACTGCAAGTTTACCTGAGTCACGTGTTGTATTTTAAACAGTCATTAATATGAACATAATTCCTTCTTTAGGACAACATATAGCATTATTAATCCTAGCAGGGAAATGTACATGTACAACAGCTTCAACACAACACATATAACAAAAGGCACAGGTTCCACCCAATATAACAATATCAGAGGACAACTACAAACTACAGTAAAGTTAGACAAAAAAGTGCAATGAATCTAAGGTCACGAAACACCTTCGGCTTCAGTGTAGAGGAGCTAACAGTTGACTTTGTGCGGCATTATGGAGGTGGATGGCTGTTAGTAAGAAAGACCTCAAAAAGCAGTTTGTGCACCAAAGTTTAATAACCTGGTCACTAAAAAGACCTCATGGGGCTCACTTTATTTAGGGGATGTGACCATTTGTCCATGATGGATTTAAATGGAACAAAACTAACTGAATTCACAGTTAGTCGTTTATCATTATCAACCATTTTTCTATATCTCAACAAATGACCCTGAAGTTCAGTGGAACTGCCTTGCCTGCAACCATTATCTTCTGACATTCATTTCAGAAAGCAGGGTTGCCATCCGCACAATTCAAAAAAAGTAACAGTAATATGTGCACTGCAGCACAAGCAGGCCAGGAAAACTGTACAATAATCTGTAGTCATAAATAGAGCTTATCGCCTTCCAATCACATGTAAATTAAATACACAAAGCCTCATTTAATTCCAGCTGTCACTCAGCCCAAACCGTGCCCTCTGAGGGGACAAGTGATCTTTCCCCTCAACAGAATGTGTAGAAAATCCTTTCTGAAAATCCCCTGTGGAGGCTGTAAAAATCTGTATCTAACAAATCCTAACAGTACATCACCGTGCACAATGGCCAATTGTGATTTTTTTTAAAACTAAGATATCTGAACAAACAAGCATGGAAAAAGAAGCATCTGGAAGGCAATTTGCATGGCTTGTAAAACTACTGATGCGAAAACACACACGGCGGACACTGTTTTCATGCTCGGCTCTTTAAATAAAACATACATATTAGTTCATTAATTATTCAGGAAAGAATTTTATGAGTGGGAGGTACTTTGGCAACACACTGCCAGACAGATGAGTCTGGGCTCTTTTTGTTTGGTCCATCATCCATATTACAAAAAGCATTCCTTAGAAATATGAGGCCATGATGTACAGGTCTATATTGGTCACAACCCACAAAGGTGTTTCCAGGCATCCTGAGATGGTCTCAGATAGACAGACAGATAGATAGTTAGATAAATAAATAAATAAAATACAGTGTTATATGGGGATTACTTCTTAAACACAATATTAGGGATTTGCGAGATAGTAATTAAAGTAGAATAGCTGTGGAACAAGACAGCATGCATATAAAAATATTTGATTCTGTTCACATCCATTGTTTCTGTGTCAAACAGATGCTATCTAAACGTGATACTACAGATGATGCTGTCATTTCAGGAAACGCAGAGATTACCCATACAATAAAGCTGAGAAAATCTGTGTAACAAAGTCTCATTTTCATGTAAATTTGTTTTTCGTTTCATCCAATTAAGAACTCTTTGAAAGCCATGTGCCAGTAATTAATTTAATAAATACAATTTGTCAGAAAGATTAATGATTAAGATTGAATGTACATTGTTTAGAGCGAGCCTGTATTCAGGGACGCCACCAAAACTTTGGGAACCAATGCCTTACGTTTAGAAGATCCGCCGTTCGAATCCCACTGCTGTATTGCCCTTCAGCAGAGCCATGACCCAGAGTTATTCTAGAGAGAATTCTCTTGCTTGCTTAAGACTAAGTTGCTTTGGAAAAAGGCATCAGATAAATAAAAACATGGAAAAGCATTTAGCTGAATCATCACTGGAAGGAAACTGACATCTTACTCAGAACAATTAGAGGCCATTACTGTAATAAAGCTGTATTTGTTGTTCATTGATTACAGCCTGGTGATAAGTTTATGTCTCCAGAATAAATGAAACTGGGGAAGCCACTGAAAGGGGAACAAGCTGTTGCAATTGTTGCCTGACTTCTGCGCAGGTTTCAACACCCTGGACATGTGTAAATATATTAATTCCAGAAAAAAATGGGGTGGGGGTGGGGGTGGGGGTAGGGGTGACTTGCTTTCAATAAAGGGTCTTGATACTTCATGATCATGAGGTTTTGCTTACCTGAATTATTAATGCAAACAGACTTGCATAAAAACACAATGATATTAATTGGCTATTACTACGGTAATGAAACCATACAGTACGGCGAGTGTCAACCAAAGACACCGCTTCTTATCTTCATAAACTAACTGCTTATAAAACACGTTTTTTCGTGTAAGGTTTTCGCATGATGGGTCACAAAAGTGCTGAAAATACTAGGGCTGCGATAGATGATCGGGGGAAAAAAACGGTAAAACGGCCAGCTGTACTCGCCACTGAAAAGGAATGAATTAGTCATTGAAAGCGGGTTTATTTACTGCCATGGCGACGAACGGTAGGCAGAAAACGAAGAAAATAATCACTATTTACTTCATTTTGTCGCAAAGAAGAACCCAAATAGATACAGCAGCACGAGCGGAGAGTGCGGACGTTTTTACTTCATGTAAATGCCGAATGTGCTAAGCACTTCGCCAAAGAAATCACTTTACAAATGAATATAAAAGCCGACGATACAATTATCGCAGAACGTCCACTCATGAAAGCTAACATGGTGGTGTGGACCTTAACACATCGTAAAAGTGAGACTGTTGGCTGAATATCTTTTATATGCTGTTTCCTTCAAACTTTGTAGAACAGTTAATATACTATCCGGTGGATGTAAAAAGCAAGTGAATAAAGCTGGATGGAGTCTCGCGGACGGGGCGGACGTGCGGCATCCAGCGGCGGCCCCTGCCCCGTGTCTTCCATAGGGGACCGGAGAGGCCAGTCCGTGTGGACTAAGTTCCCCGTCATAAAACTGCATGAGAAGCCGCCGCTGGAAGGCAGCGAAAAGAGCGAACCAGGAAAGCGTGGAACTTACTTTGTTCTATCCCCGCAAAGTGGCGAACGCATCCAAGGTGCGAGAAACTCCGGCACGGGGTCCGCGCCGTGTCAGTCCAGTGCGGGAGACTCCAGCGCGAGACACGATTGCACTCTGCCTGAGGGGAAGCAGCGGCTGCGTGATGTCACCGCCTGCGAGGGAGGAACAGAGGGACTCAGGGAGAGATGGAGGGAAGGAGGGAGAGGGGGACGGAGGGAGGGAGGAAGGAAGGGAACGGGGGCCGTCAAGGGCCGCCACCGTCGAGCCCCTCGAGCCCGAGTTTCGGCTTACCAGCTCAACTTTCTTCCATTAGTCATGTCTCGGTCGGCGATAAGGAAGCCGCATAGTAGGCATTCTTCACAGCTCCTCCAGCACGGGCTTCTCTAAGTACAAGATATCCTTTTCGGGGACTGTTTAACGTCTTTGTATGTCCATACTATGCATCAACCCAACTAAATAATAATAATAATAATAATAATAATAATAATAATAATAATAATTTTCCAATTATTATAATGGTATTTCTTTGTTTTCTGGGCAATTTGCATACAAAAACAGTGACAAAAATAAACGCTGCCCTTTGTATATTAAACCATGGGGGGTGGGGGGTCATTTGGAGGAGTGTGAAGCATCACGGCATTTTGATACGGGAATAAATGAGCTCCCCGTTATGGAACATTCTAATGGCGACCGAAAAGCTGAGCTGTTGTTAACCTGCATTGTTTATTTCTCTATGGGGTGCAAAACGGCGTCATCAAACGGGTCAGAAAGTATCATTATTTTGGGCACCAAAGTTTTTATTCACAGGTATTAGATTATTTTTGCAGCACGGAAAATATATATTAATGAGGCACGTTATGGCAACACAGCATGTCAATCAGTAATAGTATGGAGAGGCACAGATTATCTGAGTCATACAGAGTGGTCATGTTACATGAAAAATAGAGTATGAAGTTTTTTAATAAGTTTCAATTGTGACTAAATGTGTTCTGCTGAGACCATCTATATTGGCATCTATTGGGTGAAATGTCATTCAGTGAGACATTGTCACAAATAAGGAGAGATTTACACTTGTGTCTCATGTTTTTAACCTCTGGGTTATGAATTTCCTAAAATGCTATCATTTTCCATTTTATTTGCTTATTTTTGATTACATTTCCTTTGCCATTCTTTTTCCCTCAAGCTTACTCTTGCTGAGGGAAAAACGAGTAACCCTAACCCTAAACTTAACCCTAACCTTAAGCCTAAAGACAAAAAAAGCCCTCAGACACAATATAAACTGAGATGACTGTAGCAGGAGGGAGATGAGGAACTGGACAGCTTCATAAACAGTATATTTATCTTTGCTATATCTGAGACTTTTACAAAAACTGTGCAGAGTATACATAAAGATGTGTTTCTATTAATACAGGTTCTTCTGTTGCACAGCATTTATTAAGTGGAATTAAATGGAATTTACTAAAAGGAATTAACTAAATGCATTATATGATGTTTACCCATTTTATTACCTTTTATGGACCACCGCAGGATTTACTATAGTGATTCAGTACTATGTGGTTCATCAGCTGGATGAATTGAGATTTTAACAATCAATGGCTGGAAGTGATCTTGTCAGTCTATTTCATTATATCATAAACTGCTGTGAGCCAAATTATCACAATGTCTTTCTTCAGTGTTTGGCCTCTTCTTATGCCTACAGTACTGTGCAAAAGTCTTAGGCACCTGTGGGAAAAATTCTATAAAGCGAGGATGGTTCCAAAAATAATGCCATGAATACTTATTAATCAATAAACCGCATGTTCTCTTATGCAAACTTGCATGCAGTTTAAGGTAGAGGTTGGTAGGTTCTTCCAAACTTTTTGAGGAACTGGCCACAGTTCTTCTGCAGACTTTGACTGTCTCTGCATGTCCTCCCAGACTGACTCGATCATGTTGAGATCAGGGCTCTGTGGGGACCATACCATCTGTTGCAGGATTCCTTCTTTTTGCTCAAGATAGTTGTGTATGACTGAGATTGGGTGTTTGAGGTCATTCTCAGGCTGCAGAATGAATTTGGGACCAATCAGAAACCTCCCTGATGGTAGATAAGAATCTACCTGTACTTCTCAACAGACATTGAAGTTGCATGCCTAAGACTTTTGCACAGTACTGTATATTTCATGGATACACATTGGATCTCTGAAACATTGCACCAGACAAGGAGTTATTGATAATGTATAAATAAAATATTGATTTTAAGTCATTTTTTATGTATTATAAAACATGTTTTGTGTTATCATTGCCTGCATGTACTTGCGCACTTGTATTTTATATTTTTAGTCATAAACCTATTTATTTGTTGTAACCACTTTTCAATGGGAATTTGAATTACACATGGTTTCGTGCAACAAATTAACCCCCAAAAATTAATTTGAAGAACTGGTGTAGGACCAGGTGCCCTACTATAGGGTCTGTATATTACACAGTACTGGTGTTCTGTGTAGTTTTTGAGTAGCATTGCTTTAACTAGCCATCTCTTTCTTTTCTTATTTTTATACTAAAAAAGCTAGAGCATACCTGCAGTAAAAGCCCTATTATTTATTTAGGCTGTTCATTTCTCCAGTGAAATTTCTGTTGTTCATTATGTTCCAAGAATAACCAACCTTTTTCTGAGTTTGAAAGATGATTCATATCAGAAATAATAGTCAGTGACTTTTAATTTCATATGATCTGTCTCTATGATCCGCAATTTTTGTAGCTTGTGACTAGGCTGAAATTGCATTCATATAGTCAGTAACCTACTGACAGTGTCAGATTTGTTTATAAAATCAGTCGCACATTACATTCAGAAGAACTACAATAAAATAGTCATCTACAGTATTAAACTTGTTAAATACAATATAAAATTAGTTATTTTTACTGAACAAGCCAAGAATGTCATTATTAGTATTTTTTTGACTATTTATTCATACCATTTTATGCTGCGAGACCAGTTAAACATCCATAACATTTCAATTGTACCAAAACAATGGGGTAATAGTAGTGTAGCTGCAGTTTAGTTCCCAATATTAAGTACACTCTTTTAATGTATATTTAGATAACACCTCAAAAACCTTGTATTCAACACTCTGTTATAAAGACTCAGAGAGTGTAAAAACTAACAAAAAAACACACAAATGATCAAATGATTCTTGTAAGCAAGTCGTGTGTGTAACAGGTGGAACAATTGGAAACCTGAAACCGCAGATTATCTTGGCTGTACACACATCTAAAAATATCTAGACACAAGCTTTGTAGTTTAAGGTAATGGTAATGTTTACCTGCAGCTATAGTGTTTTGTGTATTGCATCATGCCTGTCAGTATTTTCCCTTCAGTAAATCATTGTTTGCGAGTTGTATTTGCAAGTGAGCAGGAGGCCTTCCGGAATTCCAGGTATTGGGACCTCGAGGGCATGAATTTTCCAACCTTTTGTGAAAACAAGTCCTGGCATTCTATTTTAAGTATGTTGAACAGGGCTTGGTCTGGAAAGGTGTTTCATTAAAGTATTCAAAGTATAGACATACCATTTGTAATATTTGAATGAATGGTTTATATCTTAAATTGAGGAGATTCAACACTTGCTCTGGTATATTGCTTTGTTTATCAAGATGCTCCCACACACGCGCACACACACACACACACACACACACACACACACACACACACACACACACTGCTGTTCTTCATTAAAATTTTATTTCAGCCAGCAACTTCCAGTCACATTATCCAGTTGCTTTGACCTCTGACCCAAGCAAATGGCAGCAGGAAGGATAAATGTGGCATGGACTGGACTAGCTGGGACTGGTCAGGACTGGCTGCAATTTTGCTTTCACTACCCACCCCTCCGTCATCTGTTATAATAGCTTTCTAGACTCAGTAGGTTTATCTTGGATTTAAAAGTACATTCCCATCTCCAGCTGCGTCTTTTTTCGAGTCATTCATTCCTCAGCTGCCGCACAAGTTGAACGGAATGTGTGCTGCAGCAGGCCAAGTTTGGAAGCCTAAATGTTACCTTAACTGGCTCATTGTGTGTAGAATGAAGTCAAGAGCTCTACTGCAATCCTCTGGGCTGGAGCTCCCAAGTTGGAGGTCTTTGATTCAATCAGGTGACTACTGTGGAAAAGTTTCAGTGAGGCCTCGCTCTGCGTGAGTCCTGCAAACCCTCAAATGGTTGCGCTGAGTGAGGAATTTAATTAAGACTGATCATCTGGCATTTAAATATTTGCATTTGTAAGAAGGAAAACTCTGGGCCAGCTAGGTTACACAAAACGTGTGCCAGTCGATCTTGAAAAAGAGGTGCCGACATAATGTGGAAAAAAAATGTTGAGTAAATCTACAAGGGGAAAAAAGCCAAGTAGTCATGTAAGCCATTAAAAAAAAAAAATAGAATTGTACTTTTGTCATTATTATAATTTGGCCCACAGGGCTTATAGCTCTGTTTTCAAGTTGTTTAATAATTTAGAGATACATGTAAAAACAATACATTAAAATAACATGATATCGCTGTCGAAGGACAATACAGGGAGAAAGTAAGACATATTTTGCAGTCATTGTCAGGTACTGTCAGAATAACAATGGCTGTTCTGCATAAATATGTCAGCTCTCATAAATTCAGCTGCATATCATCATTTAGAATGCATAATAACCACCACCAGTGGAAAAGGGGCCCAGCTACAAAGGAACTGGTTTTGTCACAGAGGGGAAAAAAATGTGCCGCTGTCAGGGAGATGTTGTTTCCCTGCTGCAGCTTGTTTTAAATATCTCTACACTGAAATGCTACTGGTGATTTGCATTCCTGACCCAAGGTCTTATATGGTAATAGTGTGTGTATGAGATATGTACCCAAACTAAAACACCTCATTTAGATATACACAAATACTTACCCCCCACCAAATGTTAGTATTTACTTATGCTCAAACCGGAATCTTCTAGGTGTCTTGCAAGTCTGTATTTGAAATAACAAAATGCAACCATCGAGGCAGTGTCTAAAAAGTTGTTATTCTATTTGTTGTCTCCATCTTATGTTCACAGCCAATGGGGGAATCTGGTCTTTCATCTTGAAAGCATGCAAGCATTTTGGAAAGAAAGGCAACATGTTCTAAACATGTAAATAAATTCTAGCAGACTGTTTTATATTTACTTCAAGTATTAGTTACCTGGATAAATTTGATAAGTTTAGTGAAGTTAGTAAAAGAAAGAAATGAAAATATAACTATTAAAATAATTATACATAAGTGAAATTATTATTTTATCACTGTCATTTCCCATTTAAACCATCCTTTTGATGTTTGTGAAGGTTGTTTTATGTCAGGCTAGGGATATTGCATGAGAATATCCTGAGGTTTAGATAATTTAGTTCATTCCATTCCAAGAGAAGCTCAGTCCACAGACTAAAATGCCCTTTAAACAATAGTATAAGCTTTGTTCTGCTAAAGTAAATATGATTGTTGGTGGTGTATTCTTTCTGAACTGAGAGTGCTTAAACATAGTGTGTTTTTTATCACAAATTTTACTTTTATGTTTCTTATACATTTGTTCACTTAGCAGATGCCCTTTTTATTCCAACGAGGCACACAGCTTACTATAAACAAAAGTGCATTTTATGACAGAAGGTTTAGGTGCAGACGTGATTTTTGGTAACTTCTGCATGTAACGTGTATGACATTGGGTTTTCCATGGTCAGTGAGAAAACACGTGAATTTCAGTATCTGTGTATGTGTTTCACTGAATTTCTCAAAAGACAGGCATATAAATTAAATTCAAACCGCTTGTGAATCAAGGCTGTTGTAACCTGTCTTAACAGCTCAACTGAAAACTTGGATTATGTAACAGACCATTTTTTAAAAAAAAACAGCATTAAACAGTTTTTGCGGCAAAGGCAAACTCTGCACTGCTACCAACCCACCAAATAAACACTATTAAATATTGATAATTTGTTTGCCTGTCTATCACTAGCCCTTTTTAGGGACAGACAGTAAGTGAAGATATTTTAAGCACCAGTCAGTAAACTGTATCTGTGTAGCTTAGCAGAACACCTCAACTTTCATGATTTGAAGCTTGTCTCAAGGATTCCAGGGCTGCATGAAACTTCACTTTCTTATGCTGAATTCTAATAAGATAGTAATGCTATTAGTAGGTCCCAAGTAACTTAGTCAAACATGTGCAGATTGCAAACTGAATCTAGATTCCTTATATAATGCTACAGATTTTGTTTTGAAATTCCCTTGCATTAAAATGTAGCTGGTCATGGAATATTGTTTGGTCTTTCTTTCGTTTGCTTTATATACCCAAAGTCAAAAAGGCATTTTTCTGCATGGTTAGAATACTGTACATTGATGCTTTGCATTTGGGCTCTCCTAAGATTCTGCACGTAGTTAAGAGTTTTTGTTCAAACAAAATGATTTATTAGTAATGTATATACATCCCTATAATGTACTTTCTACCATATTTAATTGAAAAATAATATCTCCAATTTTAAAACCATTGATGAACTTGCTCCAGCATGTTTTTGCAATGTTCTTCACCCAACGTATTTCTCCTATATTATCTCATCTAGGATCTGCCATCATCTTGTACCAAGACTTTCACAAGTATGCCAAGCAGTAAGACTGTAATGCAGTAGTCAGGATGCAGACGCATGCAGGTGGAAACAGAAGAACTTCATTTAATAATAGGGGTGGTTCCAAAGTCATAGTCAAAAAACAAGCAGAGGTCAAATCCAGGAATCAGTCCAAGACAGGCGATGTAACAAACAAGGGTTAAGCACAAATGATATCCGTAATCCAAAACAGGTCGATAACCAGAGTAGCAATCAGAAGAAACCCTTAGAACACACATAAAGATCATGGCAATACTTCACAGAGATCACTGGGAAACACAGGTGTCTATACACAGGTGAGGGAACAAGGAACAGGTGCACGGGACTAGCAATCAGACAGGGGCAGAGTCTGGAGCCGGGGGTGTGACAATGACCTTCTTGTTCAGTTCAGTTTTCCTGCTTTGTGCGATAGTCTACCTGCTCATGGTCAAAAGTAAAACATTCTCTGTCTTAAGGGCTGAATATAAACGTACCTATTTAGTCTTTTGTGTACTGTAGCTGGCGGTGCTAAGAAAGGATGAATCCTGTCCATAGAGCTGTTTTCAGTCAACCTGTCAGTTTAAAATTGCATGCAGTCATCTTCTATTACTAATTCTGTATCCTAGTTTGGTTTTGACTGTTTATAGTCTTTCTGACTGTAGATATCCTGTGCCTCACATTTTTCTGTGCTGATCCAGCTTTCATATTATTTTAGTAAGCTATTCGCATTTGCAGCTATTTAAAAGTACATATTTTTTCCACACTAATTATATAAATAATAATGTAATAATCCTTCCCTTCTGCTGTCTTGTGCTTGGGGCCATTTGGTCTTCAGCTCATAGATCACCTCTACTGTTCAGATGCAAGGCTTGAGGCAGAATCCACAGAAAAGAAGCCATGTTTATGCTATATCTCCTTTATGAAATAACAGTTGACTGATTGGTAACAAAGCGCTGCCACTAGCTAAGAGACCAAGATCAATAAAACTCTGGTAAGATTACATAAATGCAACTGAAACAAGGGTTTTAGAAAGAGTTTTATTATCCTGAAATGACTGAGAAGGTACTGCTGATTATAAATTTGAAAAAAAAACAAACTTACCTGTCTAAAAAAGTGAATGCATCATGTCATCTGGTGAAAATTTAAAAGAAAGAGAAATTCCAATAATAAATTCCAAAAGTATTATTTGACGTGTACAACTATGTTCACCTCTGGGGTTGTAATATCTCCAGTCTCTGACAAAAACATAAAAACTTGAAATATGAACAATATTCCTCTCGCAAGGAGCTGCAGGAAATTGAAGGTCATACAAGTAATCTTGCAATTCTGTCATATTTGCATACCAATTTTTTTTTGTTCTTTTATAAACATATTTAGTGTCGCCATCCAAATGAGCTGAAATGCAGAGATACGCATTTTGCTGCTTACTTCCGTGAATTACACTGACAATATCAGGAATGTGTTTTACAGAGCAGTGCGGCATTTGGCAGCATTGCCTCAGTTCTTGGGCTGCGTACTGAAATCTGGCTCAGTCTGGGTACAGTCTGCATGTTTATCTTGCACTCATATGGGTTTCCTTTGGCATTAGCGTCGTACCTGGAAACTGATCACCCATCACTGGCACCAGGCACTTCGCTGACAAGAATACTAATGAGAGAAAAACTGTTTACTGTCCACCGTCTATGTATCACATTTGAAGTGACCTTGCTTTGGATGTCTGATCCTGTATGTTTTATCATTCAGAAAGGGTTGCTTTAAATTATGGTGAGGCATTCATGCTTCACAGCTCCCGGGCTGTGCTTTCTGACATGGATTTGAATCCAACTCACTTCATGTGGAGTTTTCCACATTCTGCACAATAGTACCAGTTTCCTCACAGTGGTCCGGTTTCCTGCCAAAATCCAGAGATACGTGTTTCTGGAAAACTAGAAAACGCTATAAATTCTCTGCAGTGTGTGAGTGTGTGCATGTGACTATCTAGTGTTGGACTATTGTCCTGTACCGTGTCTTTTGTTTCTGCATTAGGCTGCAGACTGCTGCCAGCCTACACAGGATAAGCAGTCGATGAAAACGGAAAATATTGAATCCACACATCATAATTGTTCTAAGTTAAAAAAAAATCTTAAGTTAAAGACAGTTTTAAAGGCTTTTGATGGCTTATTTTCTGTCCAAGTTTGTGCTTATACCACTGTATAATCTAGGTAGAATATTAAAACATAAAAAAATGTTCTAATCACAACCAAACATCCTCCACAGAAGCAGAAATCTAAATACATTCTTTGCATTATTTGTGTATTATTTGTATCATCGTGCTCAGGAAATGTTCTAGATTTAGTAGCAACCAATATAAAGCATGTTAATGTTGTTAATATAATGTCCACGCATTACGCTTTGCTGTGAAAATGAGGACTGCAATGACTGACCCTGGTTTCTCTGTGACAAGCAAAGAAAACCCAGTCCTTATTAGTGACTCTCCCTTTCACTGTAAATGAAAACAGTGACAGGACATCTATTTGTTGCTATAGATCAACACATGCAGTCTTTGTGACAATTTCGAGAAGATCAGAGAAGAACGACTGGCTGCGCCAGGAAGACAATAAAATGAGTCACTGTTTAGGCAGCAGTACAAATTGCTGTTGGAGTTGTCACCACCTGCCGGCTGTACATCACGCTGGTACTGTGTTGAAGTTGAGGTGGGTGGGGTTTGGGGGGTGGGGTATTGTTTCCCACACATTGTCTCAATTTTCTGCAGTTATTGTGCCACCCAGTTGTCATTGTCCTGGATTCCATTCTGATCACTTCCCTGACAACTTCTGCTGGTCTGGTGGCCTGAGAGAGAAAATGCAAATGAATGAACTTAAATGTTGCCAGTGTTACAAGCTGCTCTTAATTCATCTGACTTTCAAACAATAGTGTTATTAACCACCACACTCTAGTCCAACTGTTGTGTTTTTGCTTTGTTTAAACTGAACATAGGATTTAAATAAGCTCTTATTAATTCTTGAAGTTTTCCCTCTTTCAAAAATGTAAAAAAAAAAACAAAAACATTCAACTGGGAAATCCTCATCTTCAAGGCTGATGTGAAATTGTGGTCCCAATGTGAATTTAACTATGGGATCTAGAAAAAAAGTTAAACAAAACAATTTAAACGTAAAGAATCATGAAATAATCAGACTTCTAATGCGTGGAAATCAAAGAAAAGCAGAAACAAATACAGTGATTCAGATTCACAATTTATATTTATTAAGACTTTTTTAGAACATGGTTCAGAAAGACATAGAAGTGAACCAACAAAAAAAATCCTGCCTTTGACAGATTAGTGTAACTGCAGCATCCATTTAAAGTCCTGAGATGAGGATTACAGGGCCAGATGATGACAGGGCTAACAACCATGAAACAAGGAAAGTAGGTGACTGATAAGGACTATTTGTAGACCCCCAGCATCACTGTTTAGTCACAGGGTCATTATGGAGACTTTGTATGGGAAAGGGGATCATTTCTTGAGAACACCAGCATGATTTGTGCATTGAGTCATGTTGCTGGCTTTGCCCCACCAGGTTTCCATCCATTTGAACAGATAACAAAAGATTGCTCATGTACAAGCATATTGTCTTTTCTCCGTATTGGTTGTAAATAGACTTTACTTTGCAATTCTTGCTATAAGTGGTATACTTTCTGCGTTAGCAACTCTCCACAGAAAATGCAACTGATTTTTTTTTGTGCCTACAGCACAATGTAAATCTATAAATCTTCAGTTAATAATATATAGGCTGTAAGATTCACAAGTCACAAGTAATGAACTAGTTACTGCACATTGTCATTTCCTCCAAAATAAGTTGCTATGCCACTGATTCTCATTGACACACATCTTGCTGTTCTTTGGTATGTGTCACATACTTGGGTCGTGACAGTAAGGCATTAACTCTGGGGGAGGTCAGTAAGACACAAGGATTGTTTTTGCAGTCTGTGACAGTTTTAGAGATACCCCCGTACCTGGTGTCTCTGGCACTGTTAGTAAGCCTTTCTCTTCTCATCAGAATTTAACTACCCTTTAGATAGAATTTATACTTTATATTTAGATAGAATTGCCCCGTTACACATTACATTCTCTGTAATATTTCAGACTTCCTTGGACTTGCATCATTATGCCCCTATTTTGGAAGGGGTGCTGATGTTGGCTAACAGCCTGTGGAATCAGGGCGGCGATCATCTGTATGCAGTTAGAATGGTTATCAGTCTTCAGAAACTCAGGGTTTCTGACATAAGATTACTGCTTAAGTCACCCATCTCTGTCCACCACTCCTTGAAATGATGTAATATGGCAGCTCAACTACTTTTTTGGATTCAAACAGATGACACACAAGATCTTTTTGGAAAAGGTTTATGACAACTTGTGGCTCGACTTGGTAGCTGTTGTCACGGAGAATAAGTAGACATGTGCGGGCACAAATGCGACAAACTCCGTTTATTGCAAGGGGCATTCCTAAGTTGTGGTTACAAAGCAGGCAAGGTTCGGGTCCAGTAAACAACTCGGTACAGGCACACAAACAGTAAAGGGTGAGACTAAAGCAGTAATCAGGTACCAGCAAAGGTCAGTAACAAATAAGACCAGGAAGATGACTGCTCAGTACACACACAAACCATGGCACAAGCGCCGATCTAAATAGGTTGTGCCTAAGAGGATGCAGGTGCAGGTGATCAGGAATCAGGAGGGGCGGAGTCCGGAGCCAGGGGCGTGACAGCTGTCAGTCAATTTAAATAATTATTGGTTCTAATTGTAATTAGTTTACTTGACCTTGGACAACCTCATCCATGAGTTTTGGCAAATTGCATTTATTTTGTGTCCAGAAGACACCGATCTACCCTGAATGACCAGCTGAGATATTGCAGCTGATTGTCTCGACTTGGGAAACTTTGTCCATCCCTGTCAAAGCCGCTGAACTATTCTGACAGTAAAAGGTCTTCAAAAGAGCCAGATAAATCACATAAATGGGTCTAAGTAAAATTAATATTGATACTTTAATTGAGCAAGTAGAAAATTAACAGACCCTATAAACATCCAATGCCCACATTGGTAGTTTGTTCATTTTTTACTTTCTGTCAGTTCTAGGCACAGCTGCTCAGTGGCTTCAAGACTGATCCCACAGTTTAAAATGCATTAGAACAAAGTTTCCGAAATACAGTCCAGAACAAAGATAAAATGGCCCAAGACATCTGAGGAACTGAGTGTTTATGTCAAGCCTGTTTCTTAGGTGTGGTCTAAATGTAATAACATCTCTGGATTTATTACTGTTTAATACATTTCCCAGAAACTGTGTGTTCATATCGCAATAATACAGAAGATATGTGTGCAATAAGTCACATTCAGTGTTCGCTGGTTAAAGTCTGCAAATAGTCGATTTGCTAAATAAAATGTGTTGATATATGCCAGATATATTAACCTTCATCCATATTTTAACAAAAATGATTATAAAAATGTCCATTTGATTGATCTCATTTCATTTTGTGATTCAGTAGTTGCAGTAGCTGTGTGTATTGTGTATTAAATCAACTGTTGCTGCTTAAAAAAAAAAAGCAGTACAGATTTCCTTAATAACTTTATACTGTCACCCACAAAGGTGCTGGCAAGTCATATAACATGTGGTGTAACTCATGTAGACGTCTTCTCCCACTGAGGAGGAGCCTTAAGTACAAATCTGGGCATGTCTCTGGCAAGATTTGTGGCCACCTTATCTCCCTTTGTACGATTTAGCGCTTGCCACCATTTTTCGAATCTGACCATTCTGCAGCACGACACCTTTTATGTGAACATTTTTCAGGCTGGTTGAGGGAATTTGTGTTTTACACACAGTGAATTAGAAGGTGTGGGGATAAAGAAGTGGGATTAAATCTGTGTAGGATGTATTTACCCTACATCGTATGTTGCTCAGCTGGGGAAAGCTTGCCTCTTTATGCATCAGCACCAAGTACTTTGTTCCTTCAGATTGTTTTCCAGCATCTGTGATGTTATGGCATGTAATTGCAATTCTGAACAATGCCAAAAATTCATTTCTGTGATTGATACTTGAGCCTCCCGAAAAGGATTAGGATGTCAGTAAAGAGATGGAAAGGTAGCGGTGATCAATTTTCACATCAAAGTCCTTGTTGCTTCTGGGCAGAATGACGTGCTGGCATCAGCCTTGCTGTTGGTTGTCAGCTGTAAGCTGTGTTCATTTCCTAGATCCTTCTGAGTGACAAGTGTAACAGAATGTCTGCAAAGAGCTTACTTTCTGGGAGATGGTGTTCATGTCCAAGCAGAGAAAATAAATAAAAATACAGAAGAACATACTGAACCCAGGGACTAAAGCAGCAATGAAGCCGCTTTTCCCTCAGTCACACTTTGGGTTTCCTTAAGTCTGTAT
The DNA here is from genome assembly GCA_900497675.1 of Arapaima gigas. Classification (NCBI taxonomy): domain Eukaryota; kingdom Metazoa; phylum Chordata; class Actinopteri; order Osteoglossiformes; family Osteoglossidae; genus Arapaima; species Arapaima gigas. The sequence continues at coordinate 107,731 of UFQX01000212.1, read as the reverse complement.
TAAATTTTTCCCCTAGTAATGGAATGAATATATTTGATTACCAAAAATTTTCTGCTATCCCTTCCTAGGTGGGCCTTCCCTCAAGCCTTTTGCTTTCTAGACTGCCTCCCGACCACGTCAACCCACTATAACTGACATGCAGCAATTGATAATAGGTGGATTAATAAATTCGATTGTTCTTTATTGTCACAAATATTTAAATGGTGTTTTCTGTGTGGCTGCTTTATTCAGTTATTTTACTATTGTATTTTTTAAGTGTCAATATTTACTGTTAATTTCTTTATATAGGAGTTCTAATCTGTCTTTCCTCTTTGGTATAACATGTTTTGAAGGTGCTAAATAATATAAAATAATACAAATGTTTTTGTTGTTATTATTACTGGAGCATTGCCTAATAAAGCAACATTTGTAATGAAATAACTGTAATCATTTAAAATGATCATATATTGTATTGATATATATAGCATGACAAAGTGATGAATGTTGAAGGGGGGAATGAAGCCACAAGTGTGGTGGTCATAATGCAGAATTTATTAAGACACAAAACAGTAAAATCATTTTCCTTTCATCCGAGGAACCTCATTACTTTAACTAATTTGTCAAGCCAGGCTCCCTATTTCCAGGATGGTACCCCCCCTATCAATGACAGATGCATTCCCATTAATGGCCCACTCAATCCTGGTATCTACAGCCAAGGCCCTCTTCACATAAAAATACATGCAATACAATGAAAACCCTCAAACAGTCAGAAATACTGGTTAATATAAAAGTCTCATATTTCATAAGTACATATAACCTCTACCCTGCTATACAACTTAATATTACAGTTCATGTACTAGCACCAACTTTTACTGGGAGCCCTGCAATAGCGAAAACTATAATTATTTTACTTCCCACTGAAAATGGTGGCTAATGGGAGTTAATTTAGGCAACCAAACCATCTGAAATGCATGTGTTTGGACTGGGGGAGGAAGCCCACAGTAACACAGGGAGAACATGCAACCTCCACACACACACACACACACACACACACACACACACACACACACACACACACATACGCACTCAGTCACTCACCTGTTTAAATGCTTGTCCTCGTCAGGGTCAACGAAAAAAAAATCCAGTAAGTATTAAACTGAGTTAACTGTGCATCTACTTCCCTCTAGTGGAAGTAATAATCAAAAAGAAAATGTTTGTCATAATGGTTACGTTTCCTGATTTCCCCTGTTATTACGTATTGGTCACATTGAATGTTTCAAATCTTTCAGCAAAATGTAACAGTAGGCAAAGGGAAACAACATCAACATATAGCACAGTTCTTAAGTGATTACTTCATTTTTTAAGGAACAAATGTATCCAAGATCCATCTCACCCATGTGAAAAAGATAAAAAAATGTTGTATATGTTGTCCTGCTGTATCCTTACTGTAGACCCTGGTCAATTTGATCAGGATGTCATCCACGTACAGGAGGTGGTTCATGGTAGCTTCGCTCTTAAACTTGTATCCGTAACAACTTCTATTGACGATCTGGTTGATGGGGATCAGAACTGTGCAGAACAGCAGTGAGGATAGTGCATCTCCATGTATATACCACACCTTATGATCACCTGTGTTTGATCCAGTGTCTAAAATTGTCCCCCAATGGTCCGTTGAACTGAGTTCATGTAAAAATTCTTCAGTGGGTCTGGTGCTGTATGTCTGTGAAAGAGCATTTCATCATAAATGGGAGAAGAATCAAACGCTTGTTGGGCCTTGAGCCAGAGTGCCTTTGTGACCGACGTATGATGAGAATGCACTGGATGTGAAAGTCACACAGGATTTTGGCTCTGTTGTTCTCCTTCCCCCCCCCCCCCCCCCCCCCCCCCCCCCGCAGCCTACATTGAAGACGTGGCGCGCTGCGTGGANTTTGGCTCTGTTGTTCTCCCTCCCCCCCCCCCCCCAGTGTATATTAAACACATTCATTGTACCTACAAAACGCCAAGCTACAAACCAAGATTGTGGCCCTGCGAAATACACTAACTGCTGCACAAAATGTGTCCACACGATGGCAGTGCTGTACATTTTGTTGTTTTCTTTCTGTTCTATCAGTTTTAGAATCCCATAGTTCTTGGTGAAAGACAAAATTGTACAACAGATCAATGCACATTGCATTTGTAGCTGAAAATAAAGATAAAATATCTGATCCATTTATTCTCCTCAGACCTCCAATTTTTACCGACCTCTGTCAATCTCAAGTCTCTTACTGGCATTATGCCCGAGGTATGCTGCTCCGTTTGTTGATGTCTCCTGAGAAACAATGGCTAAGTTGATACTGGCGTAGAAGCTAGAGTGAGAGACACGGGGTAAATGTAAATGAAGGATAAAATCCTCATTAGTGAAATCCAAGCATTTATTTGACTTTGAATCTTTTGACTGTGAAAGTCGGTGTATTGCAGGAGCAGAACATTTATTTTGGGACAGCCTGTTGAGAAATCCACACAAAGGAATACCAGGGTGGCGGTGCTTTGACTGAACCCCTTGTTACACTTAGATGTGATCATACATTATGTTCATGAGCACTCTTTGCCTTATTTTAAATGATCAAACAAGTTCTTAAGTAGTACAAACCAAAAGTAATGACTTAACAATTATTTGCCCACAATAAAGGGTTGTTAAGGCTCTCAGATAGTGCGGCATGAATATGTGTCAAGGTTAAGGCTTTACTGATGCCCTTACACTGAATGACAAATGCCTGTTTATCCAGAGCAGCTTTGAGGGATCATGCTCATCCCACAGTGGTATTTCTATCCCGATAACAGTGGAATCTTTCAGGATGATAACACCATGTAACTCTAATGATATCCATAGTAAACATGAAGTTTTCTGGAAAACTACCATCTGTCCGTAAAAGATTATCCAAAACCAGATTATCCAGGCATTATCCAAAACTGTTTGCACCCTCGCTGATGTCCAGAGCCTATCCCTGAAGTGAAGGTTGGAGTTTATGGAGTTTCTCGAGTCCCCCGTGGTTGGATGCCAGGCAATGAGTCAGATTCTTGGCAAACCTTTTTGTGAGCCTGATGGGTAATGGCCACGTGGGGGAGCGTGCCACCTGTAGAGTGACTGTTGCCATGGAAACAGTTAAACTCACAAAACCTGCATGATCTTACAAACTGGGGCATGGCCCATATTGCTTCACCTTTACTGAAATAAAAAGTTCAAAATTAACAAACACCCAAATCCTAAATATAGAAGAAGTTGACAAAACACTGAGTGGAACAGGACCAGTGAACTTTCACAACAATATTTGCTTTTGAAAAGAAAACCAGGCTTCTTTTTTTTTTACAGGCAACGACAATGACAAACACAAAAGGTGATAAGTTTGCAGCAATTTTTTTGCATGAATATGATTTGTTAGTTTCCTCATGTATTTTTTTTAAAATCCTGGTGGGAACACAAACAATATCTTACCTAAAAAGGATCAGAACTTTTTGGGGCAAAAATAAACACTTTATATGATATGTAATTCTTTGAAATTGCAGTGGATTAAATTGCTGAAAAAATGAAAAAAAAAGAGTCTGGACATTCAGCTGAGGAAGAAGCTAAAAGTGTTTTGCTATTTTGGTCCTGGAATAATTCAACCAGTTTAATACCACTACTACGACAACTACTGCCACAACCAGTACTACTAGTAGTAGTAGTAGTAGTAGTAGTAGTAGTAATAATAATAATAATAATAATAATAATAGTCACATTTTATTGAAGACCATGCATGGCCATAACCAGATATAAGCCAGAGGGAGGAGAGAACAGAACTGCATTTAATTACCATTTTGACTAATTACTGTCCACACAACAGCTGGATGTGGATACGATCATTGTTCTGGTTTCAGACAACATCACCATGGCTGATACTATGGTTGTGGAGAGAAGAGTCACACCCTGGTACTGGAGCTGCTACATCATCTCCCTGTGAAGGAGTCAATGGGGCCACGTGACTGGCCTTTTGGCCCCAGCTTCATAGTGGTCTGTCTGTTTGGAGGATGCTGGGACGCCCAGCATCCTCAGTGCATTCTCATCATACGTCTGTCACAAAGGCAGCCCGGCACAAGGTCCAACAAGTGCCTGCTTCTTCTCCTGTCCGGGATGAAATGCTCTTTCACAGACATACAGGACCAGATCCACTGAGGAAGAATCCAGTAGTTTCTGTGGTATTTTCATTTTAAGCAGGGTCTCTTTTCTTCTGTTCTCAGCATTTTGTTTCTATCAACAATGCATTCAGCTGGACACTTAGCAATTCAGGTCGACTACCAGGTTATTAGCTGAGTTTCTCAGTGTTAACAGTTATGGTGCATGTGAGGGGTGTTTGACATGATAGGTCATTAATCTGTGGACAATTCCTCTTAATATTCCCAAGGATTTTAAAATTTGTTCCCTCCTTGCATTAATCAGTTACCAAGTGTTTATTAGTAAAAATCATAAATAAGGCATTATCATGTCACTGCCTCATAATTACAGGAACACTTGGACATATAAAAAAAAAAAACGGAAGTGAAACTGAACTGAAAATGAACAAAAATGAACAAAAATGAACAAATTTAAGAAATGTTGCAGCTTTCCTCTGTTATGCACAGAACTTTTCCTCCATCCATACATACATTTTCATTTGTGGCTTAATCTGTAATGTTAACATCCCTTCCTTAAACGCACTGTGAACAGTGCATAAATGCATGCTGTGTGAGTTATATATAAGTTATATTTGATATAAGCTTCATGACAATTAATTAATTATGTATATATATAGTTATATATAGTATATAATAAAAATGATTAGTAGTAAACATTATTCTATACGATACCTGGGTATTTCTAATTGTGGACTGTTTGGATTCATCATGCAGCAGTACAATGGGAGACAGTCATGGATTATGTACTAACAAATGGGCAGGAAAGCCAGGGGACTATTATTTGAAAATGAAATAGAAATGGCTGATTTCATTACAGGAGAAATCAGAGTTGTGAGTTAACAATGGTTTTCTTGTTGTCCCGCATATGTGAAATATATTTCCAGTAAAACAAAGAATCATCTATCATGCAATAGAGGGCTTTGTCACTGGGCTTCCTGGCCTGGCTGTAAGACAGAAGCATGGGGCAGAACGAAGGGGTAATAAGACCAAGGCCGAAATGCCGCGATCCACTGGCTAGAATAATTTCTGCTACTCTCCATCTTACAGTGATATACCTATATGACATTGTAATTCTTTGGCCATATACCTGTCTGTCCAGTGGTGCCCAATGCGTCTTGCCTTATATATGGTACACTGGCTCTTTATACTTTATCACTTTCTGTCATTAAAAGAAAGGGAATAAATGCGGGCACTCATAAGCATAGCATCATGATTTATTGTGTTGAAAATTCTATGATTATTACAGCTGTCTCTTATTTTTATTACCTCCTCTCAGCAGAGAGTCACTTTACAGTGACTGCACATTTTGCTTTAACTTCTAGAGCTGAACGTGCCCATTGTTTTGAGTTCTGTCTGCAGCCATGTCAGTTTTATCTGAAGCTGAAAACACATCTGCTATTAATGTTTGTCCACGTCAGTGTAAATATTGGTGTAAATGATACACAAATCCTTTTTTTTCCCTTCTCTAGCTCAAATCTTGATCGCATAAGACCATCTATTTAGTAAGCCAGGGGTGCTCGGGACACACGTCTGGCCAACTTTACCCGAGAAAAAGCCTCTGTTCATTAACATGCGCTGCCATCCATTTCCTCTGAAGCAGGCCATTGTTGTGTGCTGCCCAGGACAACAAGCCCTTTGTGCCATCTGCGGAGACCAGAAGCTCCATGACAATTAATGAAAGCCCACAAGACTAAACATTCTGTACACATGGCCAGATGAAAGAGGCAGGGTTTAAACCCAGCAAATGCCGGTGCATGGACAAAGTCAGTAGTCACAAGGCAGTCACCTAAGTTTTATTACTCCTCAAGTTGGTAGGACAAAGGTAATAAGTAGGGTGTATTACTCAAATTAAATATTTTTCCATGATACTCTATGTCTTGACATTTATGTTTTCATGACAGGAAACACAGTCACCTTTTATTAAGATGTAGCTTTATATACAGTTACAGAATTGTGTTTTGATTTGCCGTCCTTCTACAAGGGTTTCCTTTGAAATGAAACACCTGAAGACTGAGAGTGAAGCTGTTTCAGCCTCATCAAAGATAAACACGTTCACACACATTCGGTTCAGGGCGTTTGCTTTTATGCGATTGGCAAACGTTTCTGCACACAGTGACATACAACTCAGTACTACAGCCAAAGAACAAAGTGCCACTGGAGCATTTTTGTACCACAGTCCAGCCTCTGCAGTTCACTTCCCCATTGGTTTTGGCGGTTGACTGACAGCTCTTTTTACATAGAGAATAATTCACACAATACTGCCCCTCCCCCCAGGCCAGCATTTTCCATATAAAACCACTCTCCCTGTTTCACTCAACTTGCTCTCTCAACTCTCCAAACAACTTTCCACTCTAACTCTTGGGTAAGTTATTTATGTTTTTATCTCCTTTCTTTTTCTGCTTGTATCATTCATTCCTAGCACTTTATATTACTGTTCAGTTGCAATATGGCATAAACAAAATCACAGTGTTGTATACACATATATAGATCTAGATTATTTTATATTTATATAAGTATAATAATCAGGATTTGTAATACTGTCCCATCCCATGCTAGCAAAATCTAATGGTTTATTGGATGAATTCATTGTTTAATGACAATTAGCTTTTACTACCACTTAGTTTGTACAGCAAGGTCTTTATGCATAAATTTTAGTTTGGTAACCAGCTCAGAACACTGCATTGCTTCACGTTTCCCTTATTAGAGAACCACATACATGCACACACACACACACACACACACACACACACACACACACACACATTCAAAAGCTGGACAATGTTCTTTTAAAGTCATAATTAATTCATCTTTGTGTTGCAGGTTAAAGGTCACATCCTATAATGACTGACTTGGAGAATTCTTTGGCTGCCATAGTGGCCGAGTTTGTGAAGTATGCTAAAAAAGAGGGTGACAAGCACAAACTCAAGAAAAGTGAATTAAAAGACTTGATTAACAACGAATTGTCAAGCTTTTTAGAGGTAAAGCCCTTAAAATGTATTCTCTTCAACTCATAAACCCTTCCCCGGTTTGACAGGGAATTTGCATAATTCATTTTTCCTCTCCCCCGTTTTACCTCCAGCAAATTAAAGACCAGGCCACCATGGACAATCTGATGGAGAGCTTGGACTCCGACGGTGACTCTGAATGTGACTTCCAAGAGTTCATGACCTTCATCACCATGGTTACCATTTGCTGCCATGAGTTCTTTGTACAGCATGAAGATGAGTAGGCTTCCATCCCCTGACAAAACCATTCCCTTTAGCTTAACAAGACTTAAAAATGCAAAAGACATTTTTTTAACAGAATTTACGAGGTTTTTTTGCACTAGGGCTTGCTTTTCCGCTTTCAAGTCTAGCACATTACTTTTTCATTGTTGCTTGCATAGTGTTTGCACTGAAAATATGTACTTGTTTTTATAACAGTAGGCATAATATACATATAATGCACAGGCCTCCTTGTGAAGACCTCAGAATGGTGTTTGTCAGATTATATGTTTCATCTTGAAAATATCATTTAAAGTCTAGGGTTATGTGAAACTTGCCATGTTCAGGAATGCCGCAGATGCCATATCTGAAGCATTTAAAATATTGCTCTTAAATCAATCTTCAAGATAGCGGGACCAAATTGAATTAATCTCCTGAAAAGTGAAAAAAGTAAAGCCTTAAGCATTCTCCTCATACAGCTAAAGCGGGATGACAATGTATCTATCAAATATGCAGATATTGCAAATTTTCTAATCAGTGTGGACGTATATAAGCCTTGCAAATAATTTAAAGCAAGTAAAGGGCTTTATTTCATGTTGACTGTTGTTAGCAAAGTTTTCTGAGAGGATAGAGGAGCAAACCTCATGTAGCAAAGTCTAACGTTTTAAACGTGTGTTTTAGGGGCTTGTTAAACAGAAAATAAAATGGCTGTTTCAATTATTGCCTCCACCTTGTGTTTGTACAGTGTATAGTTTGAAGTTTGAACAAAACTTTGTACCCTGTACCTTAGTACCCAAAACGATTTTTCTTACACACGTTTATTATTATTTACTTCTACAAAACAATGTTTCCATTTGCTCTCTTTTTTTTTAAACTGGGCTCTTCCTTGAATTTTTCTGATGATGTTTAAGTTGCGAAATGACTGATATTGTATTTTTACCAGGTTAAGTGACTGACTACAGACAATGGCTGCTATATCTGTAGCTCTTGCAGGGTTTTTATAATGGCATTTAAATCCACAGCAGGGGCAACAAACTGCTACTTTCTCAACTGGTTATCATGGTCAAAACTACTTTAAGTGATACATTTGGGCACCCTGAAGATAAAACCAGAGGAGTAACAAATTTCCCCATATCACACAATCTAGACAATTATAATAGAGATTCATAAAACCATGTCCCCAGCCATACTTTGTGGCATTGTGTCCCCCCAACAGTGTATTAGAATGAGTTGAAATATTATCAACTTATGAACAGTTGTAGGTTTATTTAAGACGTAAGGTTTGGTTTAAGATGCTGGTTGCGCAGAAGTTCTTTTTTTCTTTATCCCATTTCTACATGTCATTTTTCTACCTGAATTTATCATTGAGATTCAGCAGCTTTTGAGGAATCATCCTGACAAATAAATCTCCAAGAGCCCCTTATATCTTTCAGTTACTCTGAGCATTTTTGCAGTTGGTTCTAACAGTTAAAGTAGTTCTTTTCTAAAATTTAAATTTAATGTTGGCTTTTAGAATTAACTACCAGTACAATGAAGTCATAAAACAGCTGAATATCTAACAATATCCTTCAAGTCCATAATTCTCTTCACTCCAAAATTTGTCTGCACGCCTAGCTTTATTCTTCTCAGCCATGACGATGGCAGCCACCACGGTGATCACCACGGTGACAGTGATGATGAGCACAGTCACCGTCTCCGCAACGCACAACTGCGCATCAACCTCCTCCAGCCGGGAGCCGTGCAGCTCAGGGGGTTCTGCACAGTTCAGGGTGTTGTAGTCATCCAGGAAGAGCCTGTGGACACTGTGCAGCTTGCGGAACACCCTCTGCAGGTCACAGTCACAGTGCCAGAGGTTTCCCCCCAGCAGGATGTGGGTACTGTAGCTGGGGATGCTCAGCAGGGTCCTGAAGCGGATTGAGCTGAGGCGGTTATGGGCCAGGTTCAGCATGGCAAGGCTGGTGAGGGGTGTGAAGACCCCTCCGTCAGTGGTGTTGATGAGATTCCCCTGCAGGTCCAGCACCTCCAGTGAACGCAGTGTGGAGAAGACACCGCTGCCCAGGGACTCCAGCTGGTTGCCCTGCAGGTGCAGTCGGCGTAAGGCTGTCAGACCTCCGAAGGCAAACACATGGATGGAGAGGATGGTGTTTGCACTGAGATCGAGCCTCCGCAGGTTCTCCAGGTGGAGAAAGCTCCTGCTTTCCAAGGTTATCAGCTTGTTTCCCCCCATCAGTAACTCCTTCAGGGAGCCCAGGCCCAGTGAGAAGCTGGAACTCAGCTTGGAGATCCTGTTGTGGCTCAAGTCCAGCCTCTGGAGGCTCTGCATGGAGGAGAAGGTGCCATCAGCAAGAGTGCTGATGTTATTGTCATTCAGAAGGAGCACCTTCAGATTCCACAGGGACCTGATGGATCCAGCATGGATCTCGGTCAGAGAATTCCTGGAGAGATCCAGGTGTTCTGTAGTAGGAGGGATCCAATCTCCTACAGTGGTGATACCTCTGCCAGAGCAGTTGATGAATGTGACATATGTGATGCAGTCATACTCCTCATCTTGAAGCTGCTGGGTCACACATAGGAGACCAAGAGCAGTCATATGGAGAAGGAACCACCAGTAATGTACCATCATTCTCTGATATAATATCCTAAAAAGAAAAAAAACGTATTTACTGTCCGTCTGCTTAATTTCATGCAACAAACCACTTCTTACAGTGCAGCTGAATTTGGGAAAGATGAATTAACATAAATCAGTCATTTAAATATTTGTGAAAAAGGATCAAAGATAAATGCTGAGAAAAGCACTTTCCAAACTTATGCAGTTTAAGAACTGCACAAAGGTTCATATAATATTCATATTATTCATACAATATTTATTTAAATATTTGTTTTCAGTGAAATATACTTCAGTCAAGCTCATTTGCAAACTTTGTCAGGAGAAAGCTCTAATATTCTGTGCAGGCATAATCCATGATTTTAAATGATCACTCATTTTTTAAATAACTTTGCCGTCCTCAGTAAATTACTCCTGAAATGACATTGACATTTCTGAGATATTGAATAAAAATAAAAATAAAAATAAAAATAAAAATAAACAAATAATGGTCAGGCTGGTGAGGGGTGTGAAGACCCCTCCATCAGTGGTTTCAATTGTTATTATTATTATTATTATTATTATTATTGCTTTCAGTCTACAGATACAAGCTTGTGCATCAGGAAAAATGCCCAACAGAAAGATAAGACTTAATCTTCACATCACTTACCCGCCTTACCCACAGGTTTAAAGGGTCTGTCTGAGGGTGTGATGCCAAGACTCCCTTCAGACCGTCTGCTGCTGTCCAGCGATCCCCTGTGCTTTGCTTACTGACAGACAAGGCCACTCAGTGAGCATATGAATAATTCACACATTGACAGTTTGTGGTGCTCCCAGTCTGTCGGAATCTCACCCACAGCAGCACTGGAAAGTGTCAGAATTGCTGGCCAACTGCAGTATAAAGCTTATTCCAGAGAGGATTACATCTGCCGAGAGGCTCTGCTCTCTGGTTACCTCAGTTGTGCTGAGGACAATGCACTTAATGTTCTGTAACTCCTTTTCAGATTTATGGATTTTCAGTATGGCACTGGATGTTTATATTTTTTAAAAAATCATAATATGGCATCCTTTGCTTGGGTATCAAATTGCACTTTTCTTTCTTTTTTCTATTTCTCTAGGTCACTGCCTTCTGTTTTGGATAATACAAGAGACTGTATTACTGACAATATACCATTATTTTATAGTAAAATTACATTTGTTTTCCAGTTAAACTTACTGCACAAAACGTCAGTGTAATTAGAACAAGAAGATTTTAACATTTTCCTAAAAACCTGAATCCCAAAACATTTTTTAAAATACAAATGAAGAGAAAGTCTATTGATTACAACAAGAATCCTCTATGTGCTCAGCAGAGCATTTGAGCCTCGAAAGGGACTGGAATGGTCAAGTTTCCTTTTCTTCCTTTAGCTTAACAATAGCGCTTCTGCAGTTTTAATTAAAAAAAAGCACCTATTTCAATCCCAGTCCATTCCCAGAATAAGTTATTTCCAGGGACATTCCAGGTGTATTTCAGATGTGGCAATGCTCAAAGAACTCTGAAATATTCAATGCATTTTGGGAATGTGATGTAGGTCACACACTGATTTAACAATGCAACGTTTGATTTGTTCATTTTGTTGACCCAATACTCACTAGTTTCCTTCACAAATGTTTCCTTGACTCAGGTGTCTATCTTTCTTCTGCTAGAAAATTGAATACTGCACCTGTTGGAAAACTTGAACGAACCCTGGAAGATTAGGGCACTATTTTATTTTAGATAGTGGTGTCTGACCATCTGCAGGACTCACTCACTCCTTTGCATTTGACTTCTATTATGTACAATATTTGCATGTATACGCAACTTCTCCGTATATTCATCCAGCCTCGATGCTGTTGTGACCCAGTTCTGTTCTGATGCTAAAGAAAAAATGATTTTGTCAGATTATCTGCACTGTAACTACTGTGTTAATACACCAGAAAGTACATTTTATCGGTGCTGGATCAAACCAGGTGAAACCTGGTTAACATTTCTGTACTCCTCAGTCAGCACAGCAGTGAGATTCAAAGTTGGACAGAATTCGCGACAAACACTTATGACTGTCAAAGGAAGACATTCTCAAACAAAGATAAAACATCACAAACTTAGTGGAAGCGCTAGCCTTGTAGTTAGTCTTGTATTTAGTGGAAAATGTGGAACGTAGAAGTAGTAAATCTGTGCTCCTCTTAATCTGAGATTAAATCCTGTTTTCAGATGTAGTTCAGAGGGCAAAACATGTCCTTCCCCTCCTCCCTACCAAGCACCATTCAGATGGCTTTGCTTTAAGGCTTTTTGCTATTTGGGACAGACACATCTGGTCGCTAGCTTTTGCCTACACTGATGACGTTTTTCTGCTGAGTTTACGGCTGGTCTCAATCCGTAGACAAAGCAGTCTGTGGGTAAGAGAGACTGAACATAGTTATGTATTTTTACATCTCTAAGGCATATCCTGTGACCAGTGTACTACGTAAAGAAGCAGTGTTCCTGCACTCAATATTGGGTAATAGTTATGTGCTATGAGAACTTTCTCAGGTAGCAAAGGTTCCTATCAACTAAAGCTACCCAGCTCTCCATCTTCAGCCCTCTCTGTGGCCAAGGTTCACGATTCACGTATGTGAAACAGACGTTCTCTGCTCCCAGGTACATATTCGAATCACAGACAAACCATATAGTGTTTGGCAGTAAACCAAAAGCCAAGAGGAGTCAGTCACTAAATACTAACTGAGGGTAGGTTTAGGAAGCTGCTGTGTAAGTAGGTATCTGTAAAACAGCATATTCCAATCCCATTCATGACATTTCTTTTACGTCTATATATACATATGCCGTAGCTTCATCTGCGCTCATTTGAAAACTAATAGTAAAATCATATAATGTTGAAAATATATATGCTGCAACACTGCAGCCTGGTTAAGGAGATTACCAGCCTCGTGCTTAGTAAATCGTGTTTTCTTTTTTTAATTCAGTAACTAAGGATCTCAAAGTTACAGGAAAAAAATAAAAACATAAAATGAAGTTAAAAAAGTAATAAAGACTGTGATGTACTGGCATCATGTTTGGGGTGTATCCTGTGTGCCCCGATTCTGGGAAAGGCTGCAAACATTGCAGCCCCACTCCAAACAGGCAGTTCTTCACAATGGAGAGATGCATAAGTTGAGTGCTTTTTGTTATTTTGTCTGAGATGTTTACAGAATCCAACCCATTAAAAATATTCAGCCTTTATCGAATGCAGAAGAAAACTTTTGAATTAGAAGCAAACTTAAAGTAGAGTTATGATCTGGCTTCTGCTCTCAGTTTTGTTTCTAAGTTTAAGTCAGCGTTGAAGTATCCCTTAGATGTCACTGTTGCACTACAAAAGGGACGCAGAGCACAAAGGTGCGAGTCACTGCAGCGTCCCTTTGCCAAAATGTCTTAACTCACTTCACACCTCTTAATATAGCCCCCTGTTGTCTTATGTCTGTAATACGCAGTTTAACTTTATGTGAAGTTTCATGAGTCATTTGGACAAGATATACTAGAATTGAAAATAGAAATATGTAGCCCCTCTGATGTCACCCCTGGTTTTAAATCTCAAGCTAAGATCAGTTTGTTTTTATTTTTTTGTCCCTGTAGTTTGGGGCCTTCGGCAGCATGCGTTGCCAGTGAAGTGCTGAACAATTCTAAATACAACATAGTTTTAAGAGTTTTCAGCAGTAAAGTTGATGGCCTTTTAAAGCACATTCTAATAATTGGTTTGGTTATGTACAGAACATAGTTTTAAAGCCCCGACTTATTTCCAAACACAAATTTGTATCCCTTTTTTAAAAAGTCTATAATAACCACATCGATTTGTCAAGTAAATAAAAAAACACTACACGGAGCTGTTATTTTAGGCCATGCAAGTAAAGTGACTACAAAACTGGGTCATGGAAACTTTCCTCCATGTTCCCCATCTCTTAGTCATGCTATCAGCACTGACAGTATCAACCGAATTCCCCAAGTATAACATTTAGCATTAAATAAGCTCTAAATTTATTGAAGGGGCAGCCACTAAGGTGAAGGCTGCATGCTTGGTCGCTGTTCTGACAGCACAAGAGTAATTAGTTGGCCCAAGCAAATTGAAGCTCATTTTTCTTGGAGCTGATGTAGTTACAAATGACCCGAGAGGCTCTTGGGTGGGGGGGGTGGGGGGGGGGTTGGACCAGACATTGAAAAGGCCTAATATTGCTGAATGGGTGTGAATCCAAGGGTATAGGTTTCTGACCACCAACAGAATGCACAGATGGACTTAAATGACCCTGCCCAGCTGCTTGGGGGACCCTGAGGGAGTTGAGTCCACCCTGCTTCACCTCCACTGGCCCACACAGGATGTGGATCCGGCCTGATGGGATGGTCGCAGAGTGAAATGAGGACATGGACCGGGCATGAAGGGGGAGGTGTTCACTGGAATCTGATGTTGGGTGGGGAGGGGATAACATGAAACGATGAAAGGAGAGGGAGGCGTGAAATATGTGAGATGGGAGACAACATCGCAGACAAAATAACCAATAAATATGAAGGCAAATGGCTCTGTCTTGATTTATTGTCCTAAAAAAGGCAGATAAGACAGTTCACTGGTGTTTCATTAGCATCAACGGGGCTGTTTCAGTGCACATATATTTCAAAAGGCTTTGTTGTAAAATGCTGTATTCAACAGCCATCATACTTTATATCTTTTGGATACCTTTGCAATAGTCTATGATATGTGTATTATTTAAAAACAGTTCACATCACGTTTTTATGTGCTTTATCAGCAAATAATAGACACAAGTTTAATTATAGTTTTGTTGATTTTATTATCTATAAATTGTGACCCACGCATTTGTCAGTTTTGCCTGTTTTGTCTTGACCTGGGAATATCTAAAGCGAAATGTTATAAATTATTGTGAAAGGGTATACAATTGTGACAGAAGCTGTTGTTTTGAGCAGGTAATTCATATAAATGTATTTTGCCCTCCATGGATGAAAAGTTGCCACTTCACAGAGCAAATCACTCGACCATGTTGTCGTTTCCACGTTCCCTCCCACACCCCATGCTTGTAACTGTGAATTATTCAAATTCTCATTGTCCCAGCTGCCTTCACCCTGAAACCCTCTGTCACTGCGCTGGCAGCCCCTTCTGTGCCCTTGCAAATCCCTGTAACACCTTCCTGTCTGATCTCCAGGCTGTCAGACTCTGTGGGAGGAGACAGGGGCACAAGAGGAGGGAGCCACAGGGTGTTAGTTCTGGTCCTGTGCTGGGCGACAAGAATGGACACTGGTGTGGCACAGGCATGATGAGAATGGACAGAAAAAATGTAAAAAAAAAAAATCTCTGCAGAGATTATAATAATTATTTTTCTGAACAGCTTCTTTCAGCATATATTAAGGAAAAATATTTGTATTCATTCAGTGAAATACAAAGTCCATTTTACTTCCCATTACAAGTACTGCACATCATATTGCCTACCAGGTCTAAACCTGTGAATTCTGGGGCCCTGAAAGAATACTGCTTTGACCGCCCCCCCCCCCCCCCAACAAAACAAAAAAAAAANNNACCCCCCCCCCCCCCCCCAGACAAAACCAACAAACAAGCAGAAAGACTGACTAAGCTTGATGGAAACAGAGCCATGTACCTCCAGCATAGCAGTGAATGTTAATATTATGCTCTCAAACAACATCTCCCACTGGTATTGAATGAGAACAGTAACAGACCCAACTCTGAACTTTGGGGAATGCAGTATCTGACCTTAAGACAGAAATGAAGGGGAGCTATTAATATCTGCACAAATCTTTGATAATTTAATGGTACAAATAGAACATTTAGGTACTGGCCGCAGAAAGAGCATCGGAACTATATACCACCTGCAGTCCACGATTAAAAGACTCGTTGCCTGGATCCTACAACCAAAGCTACAGTTTGCATGCAAGAATTTGGAACAGCACAGAGTAACACCTCTGGTTAGGACTTTTCCAAATGACACTCCACTCCGTTATTAATACCCACTAATAGAAGTAATTAATTTATCTATTACCCATCACCTGCTGGCATTCAGTTGAACCTGAACATAAGTCAATTTACAAACTCTGTTATTAAGTTCAATTTCAGTACTTTCAGCTAATTTGTTTGGAAACTCTTTGCCTGAGAGGCCCTCCTTCCAAGTTCACCATTCTGAAGTGGCAGAGCTTCGTGGCTCAGGGGATAAGGTACAGATGGCTGACATTCATTTTACAGCAGGTTGACTGCAGCATATTAACAAAAGAACAACTCGCTGCCAGTTTCTGGCAAATCAATTTGCAAGGAGCATTTTAATAGCAATTCTCATTCACTCACTCTTGTTAACTGCCTGTCCATGTCAGAATTGCGGTGGTCCAGAGCTGGTCCCAGAAGCATGGAGTACTAGGCAAGCCAGGGTAAACATCAGACATGATCTCAATCGCAGGGCATCCGTACATAACCCTCTTCACACACTACAGGCAATTTAGCGTGACCAGTCCACCTGAGCTGTAGACCATGTCTTTGAGCTGTGAGTAGGGATGCTATGAAGAAGTATTTCCCCTTTACAATGTTCTTTTTTTTCTAGTAACATATGAATTAAGATTGAGAGTGGAAAAATGACAGTGGTATTGTTGTGTCATTTCCTTAGTGTGTAAGGATCATGTTATTCTGTGTCTGGCTCTCCAGATCATATCTCTAGGCCAGGAATGTTTAACATTTCTTTATGTCCTCGCCACTCTTCTGTGTACATCTGCTGTGGAGGACATGTTTACTCAAACAAATGAAACCAAATGCACTCGTATCTCAACTTGCAAACACAACCGACACCAGGAGTCTGTTCATAACTTGGAACTGTTTGTGAGTCTATCCAGTCAATGAAGTCAGTGCAGTTTTAACAGTACAGCTTAATCCTTACATTTATTAACAGGATTGGTTCTGTTAAAAACTTCAGTCAAAGTTACAAATTAATGAAAAAATTTCTGTAGGACCAGCTTTTCATCACCAGTCCTATGTTAACTCAGTTACAAAGACTTGTTTCCAGCAGCTGAGGAATGTTTTCAAATTAAAATGCTATCTCTCTGGGTCAAACACTGAGAAGGTGGTTCGTGCCTTCATATCCGGCAGGCACGATTACTGCAGCTCTTTGTCATCCAGATGCCCTGCCTATATCATCCCTCCCCTCCAGCTCATTCAGAATGCCGCAGCCAAAACTGTCACTGGCTCCAGAAATACTGCCACATTACTCCACTTCTTCAATCACTTCACAGGTTACCTGTTGCATAGGGAAGTGACTGCTTCTAACCTACAGGGTGCTCAGAAGTTTGGCACATGCACACATATCTGATCTTCTCTAGCTACGAGCCAAGTCGTGTTCTACACACAGATTACGAGATGGTGACTTGCTCATAGATATGGAGATGGGTTTGAAAGCTGTCTGTTGCATACCTTTTAGACATTGGGTCCCCAAACTGTGGAATACACTGTTGGAGCCTTTAAAAAACTAGTCTTAAAACCCATTTGTTAAATTTGTATTTCAATACTTGGCACTAAAAGGTTGTTCACTTGTGTTTTCTCTTTCTTCCTGATGTACCCTGGAATCCTGGTGCACCAGGCCTACTGTGCTGCCCCTGGATAGACTGGCCATAACTTCAACAGCACCTATTGGTTCCTGGGGCCCAGAGCTCATGACTGGCTACTAAAGGACCAGCAGCCATGGGCTTTGATACAAATGAGGTCTGCTTCAGTCTTCAGCTCCATGATGATGGATAAAACTGGACTAATCCATACGTATCATTACCACAGAAAGCACAGGATGGGTAAGCAGCCACTTGTACTTGCCCCCTCAGAAGTTTATTTTCCTCCCCTTTATTTTCCTCCCCTTCCTGCTGTTGGAAATTTTTTTTCCCTCTCCTCAGTTGCCAGTGGGCCAAGCTAAATCTGTATGCCTTATAAGCAGGTTATCCACATTGTTTTATTCACTGTGTGCTTAAAAAACTTGACTCTGTGTCACCACAGGAGAAGACAGCTATACAAAAATAAATTGAACTGAATTCCCCTTACAATAGACTTACAGTTTATACAGACTGAAGAAGACTTGGGTACAAAATAAGCTAACAAATATCCAGGTTATGAAACAGCCATACAGTCCATCGGCAGAATTTGATGCATTAAATGGTAGGACAGAGAACACAGCAGTTTCAATTGAACTCTGCTTTTGATCAGTGACCTTACTTTCAGGCTATAACTCATTTGTCTTCATAAAATTTCAGTCATTTTAACGATGAGCAGTAAATTGCTTGGTACATTTTCCACGGGTACTGGCAGTGAGGACAAAGATTCTATTTTAAATATGACTTCATTATTGCAACATTTATGCCGTGCTAATAATTTAAGCTTTGACTTGTCATGAATAATTTAAATAGTTTGCCTGAGGAAATTCACTATAAAAGTCAGACAGAAATTTGTTAAAATTGATCTATGATTATGCAGCAAGCCTGTTCTTTCATACAATTATTTTCATAATTCACATTTCTTAAGACACTATAATGGTAGCACTTAAGATACTAAAACCTAGAAGCATTTGCCATATTGGTGAATAGGTCATGAATTAAAGTCATGGGGGGTTTGTGCTCCCCATGGACAGAGTTCTTGCTATGTGTTGCTGGAGTCCAGCTTTAAAATGTAAACAATGAAAAGCTGCATATATCGCTTTGTATACAGGCTGCTAAGTAAATATATAAAGACACTACAACTGTTAACCCAGTAAAGATTGTTATAATTGTAATGATCAGGAATCAGAAAGGTACCTTGTTTAGTCTGCAGTGGCATCTCACAACAAACTGCGGTGTGGCACTTATTTTCAGGCACCTGGGGGCACTGTCATATGTACCTCAGAAGAAGAGAGAGGAGAAATTAACTATGCCATGTGCAGGCAGAATGAAACAAAATTTTCACATATTAAAGCATCTGCTGTGTGGAACATATTACTTTTACTAGATTTGAGTTGGGGTGATAAGAAAAGACAGGAGAAGTTTATTAAACATTTGTCTATCCGACTTTTGCCTGTCCAGTGAGTACACACCATATGGTTTATGAAGAATCTGAAAATAAATCTTTTAATCTAGGCTATATGAAAGTAACCTGAGAAGACCCTCTTTTGTCAGTCTAACATCTATACTCAGTTTCACTCATAAGCAACACGGGTTAAAATCCAAAAGGTGTAACTGACTTGTACAGAAAGTTCCTATTTTTGGTGTAACAAACAACTCTAAAATATGGTACTTTCTAACAGCAGGTCTTGGTGGTTGGTGTTTAAAGTAAATTTCTCCTAACTCTAATAAGCTTCTAGGTGAAAACAAGTGATCTGTAGAGAAGTGTATGTGAAATCCTGATGTTTGTGTGTTATTTTTGTCCCGTTTCACTCTCTCATCCTACTTATCTCCATTAATAATCACCAGCCTCATTCTTACCAATCACATCCACTGCTGCAAGTTTAAAACCCACCCGCACTGGACTCACAGCGGCTTCTTGCTTGCTATTTTGTGCTTTTTTAAATTTTTGCTTTTATTACATTTCATTTCCCTTGTTTGGTTGTGCGTTCATGTATTTCCCTGGTCTCACTTGAAAATTGAACACCTGCATCAGTGTTTGTATATCTTTGTAGTTCACGGTGACTTTGGGGAAAGCGGACAGGGATGTAAATCACGTGACACTTTGACACATGTAGGTTTCTTTATGAATGTATAAACACACTAGGTTAGGAGCGAGT
The DNA here is from genome assembly GCA_900497675.1 of Arapaima gigas. Classification (NCBI taxonomy): domain Eukaryota; kingdom Metazoa; phylum Chordata; class Actinopteri; order Osteoglossiformes; family Osteoglossidae; genus Arapaima; species Arapaima gigas. The sequence continues at coordinate 88,000 of UFQX01000212.1, read as the reverse complement.
GCCACCCATGTACCTTGCTTTGAGTTAGAGTAGTTTAGTTAGAGTGTCTGTAGATGTTGATCTTAATTTTCCTTTCTTGTTTGGGTCTAACCGACTTAGTTTAGCTTGCACTTTATTTGCTAGATTTTTTTTTGTTGTGGTTTGTGTTTTTCCTTTTGGCTCCCTAGGTTCATTTTCCGCTGTGTCTTTGTAAGAAAACCTGCACGTGATATTACTTTTTCACATTTGCTGTTGTGTATAGTGTATCCCTTTTACACCAAAATTCTCCTAGTTTATCATCATTTTGGTCAGCCCATCTAATCTAATTCATCAAACCATAAACTTGGATTTTATAATTTTCGGATGGAAGTGCCAGTTTATTATGATTATAATAAGCTTCTTTTTATCTGACTTTCTTTTCCACTTCTTTGCATTTCATATGGAACTTGATACAGTGCTCAGATCCATTCATGACTTAATATAATGTATAACTATAGTTGTTCCATCAGAAGAATCAAAACTAGAACCTTCATACTGACATTGTAAGTACTGCTATAAAATTTTATTTTTTGCAACCTTACTGTCCTCTAATTTTTAAACCATTGCTCCTGTGTCCGCATTCATGCACAGATAGAGAAGAAATCTTGCCTTAAATGATTCTAATGTCATCTGTATCATGTCAGAAAGAAAACAGACGTCTAATTTTGCTATTAAGAGTTCTGCCAGCTGTTGCAGCTAACAGCTTGGGTATTTTTCTGTCTTCCCATGCAGTTGGAATACTGAAATGGGTTTGGTTTCATGCAGCATTTAATAGCACATTCATCCAGAATTAACACAGAGATCATGCTGTGAAACCATTATACATAATGAGTGTGCACTAAGAGATCATTATAAATGCCATTACTGAACATTAATTCCCAGCCTTTTTCACTTAGCTTGGATTTGGAATATGTGAGAGCTATCCCAATGCCTCTCGATCATTTATTTAGTATTAAACTAACAGAGGCCACATTCGAGCTGTCGAGTTTTCACCCTATGTCTGAATTAGTAAAACTGCACTTGGTCAAACAAATACATCATATGTTTTTGTCCTTTCTTAGCAAAGGGAAGCCAAGCCTTTTTTTGTGGTAAACTACTTTCCTCTTAAATGTCTACTCACTTTGTGAGGTTTGCCAACCCCAGCAACACAGTGAGTCATATTGTGAGAAAAAAAACTCAAGCTAGAACACATGGCCCAGTGAGGTAGAAAATACCAACGAACCGTTCAGCCACAAACATAACTGACCTGTGAGGGGCCAGGACGATCTTCACCTTGGGAAAGAGGCTTTGCGCCTGGATACCCATGCGGACATAGATGGGGTCCACTCCTTTAAGTACTTGGGGGCTCCACATCAAAAACAAACTGGTCTGGTCTCACAGCAGCTCTTTCAGATCCGTTGATGTCTTTTTTCTGCTGTTCATCCCCTCACTCACAATTTGTGTTGTGTTTTGTGTTCCGGTTCTTATTTGGCTGGCTCCCCTTTGTTGTTATTAAGTTCTTGTGTTGTTATTACACTTGCGTCTTTTATATTTTTGGTTAAGTATATGAAAGAGCAATACAAAGAGCTCCAAATCCTCCCACACTTGTTCCCTGGCTGGTCACTCCCTGGACCTGACGTGTCTTTATATGTTACAATCTAGTTATGCTCAGAAAGACATTCTACACATATCAAAGTGGCAGAGGTTACTAGACTTTATTTAATAACACACATTGTCAGCTTTGTCGCCTGTCTACTTCTTACTTGGGCACTTGTTAAGGAATCTGTATATAGATCTTTTTTTTTTCCTCAGTTCCCTTGAATGATTTCCCCGAAATTCACGTTTCGTTTTCACTAATGGAGACACTTGCCCCACTTAATTCTTTATTCATTAATTAACTGAAGGTGTTATATATTCAAGAGAAAGACCCCACAGAGACTGCAGAGAGACACCTTGCTGCTGTGTTTATTCCTGCCAGCTGCACTGGGCATGTGAGAACCACACTGCATCATGCTGGTTGCTGGTGAAGCATGGAAGAGTTATTGCCCAATGCAACTTTAATAATTTATGGGACAGCAGATGAATGAACTGGACCTCTACCAGGCCTCCAGGTTCAAGTGCCAGGTGGTCCACAGATGGAGCATCCTTAAGAAGGCCGCAAAACTTTAATTACCTTCCAGATGCAAAATGGGCATATGTCAAAGATCTGCATCTAAGGTGCAGATAATGATGCTTTTGTTAAACTAGGATATATCAATAATATATTAATAAAGTGTAAGTATGTATCTGTCACATTAGTTAATGAATACAGTTGATGAAGGATGGCTGGGCACCTACTGCTCTTTTAAACAGATGTCCACATCTTGCATTTTGTTCTTTTGTCCCATTTCTTAATCCTTAGGGTATTTAGGGTATCTTTCTACTTTTGCTGTTTTCACCCAAAGCTAAGCAGCCAATTATAGTTGCTTATAAAAGAGATTATTATCTAATAGTATTATACATTTAAACCAACTTTGCTCCTATTAATTGATCTGTGAATATATGGTGATATTTGGTATATAAATATTCACTATTATTTTCTTCTGAAACTGTCTTTCTTTCACAGGCGGAAGCCTGCAACCCATGAGTAGAAAGCATGTGTTGCATTTTGGTGATTTGTGAAGATAGCAACAGTCAGAGAGTCAGCTATAGCTTTAAGAACAAGTTCTGTGAGTAGCTTCCAAAAGGAGCCTCTTGGAAACTGCCACACAGTCCGGAGAGAGTGTACACACACAGCGGCTGCTGGCCCGACTTGTCCCATTGCCAACAAGCAGGTTTTGCCTGCTCTCTCCCTGGGTTCATGCTTGGTAGTCTTTAATTGAATGTGGCTCAGCTAATTCCCTTTTCTGCCCCGTGACTTCACACAGCCCGTCACAGCGAGGGTTGGGATCGCTGAGACTGAGCAGCTGATAATCCTTCTTCAGGCATTATCTGTCCTCTGCCATGTGTCTGAATATGTCAAACAGTGTTTCGCTCACACATACAGCACCGACCTTCTGCGAGACTTTTACATGGCAGCTACTGTCATTCCTTCATGCTGACTCGTAACGGTGTAAACCGATCTGTTTAATNCACAGCGAGGGTTGGGATCGCTGAGACTGAGCAGCTGATAATCCTTCTTCAGGCATTATCTGTCCTCTGCCATGTGTCTGAATATGTCAAACAGTGTTTCGCTCACACATACAGCACCGACCTTCTGCGAGACTTTTACATGGCAGCTACTGTCATTCCTTCATGCTGACTCGTAACGGTGTAAACCGATCTGTTTAATTTGCAAGCGTATGAACATTTTCCTGTGCTGTTTTTTTAATTTATTTATGTCATTTACACCAGTTAAGTAATACTACATCAGTTACATCTTTACTACACAGTATGGAATTCGAGGGTGGAGTGTGGAGTTACTGTAATTCTTTACCGCTCCAAGACTGTGATTTGAAATCTTGTGTTGGCCCTCAGTATTGGTAGTGTTTCCATGTTCTTCTCTCTCTCTCCTCAATGGGATGGTATTCTGAGTGTATAGCCCAGCTTACAACCTGTGCTTCTGAAAATAGTAAATAGAGCCAGTGACCAAAAACACAGTCCAAATTTCCCAGTCCATGCCCTATATTACCCCCTTGTGGTTATGGCTATGATCTCAGTCTCTGCCTCTTAAATACAAACCTCATAGAACTCCAAATGCTGCTGCATAATGTATAACTGAGTTAAAGTGCACTGCTCCTCATGGAACGATAAGATAGGCCGCTTTGAGACAGCAGTGTACTGTAACTCCAAAAGCCAAGAAAGTAAGTACACAGGTGAAAAATAAGAAGAAAAAAGACAAGAAAGTAAAGCTAAAAGTTGTCCAGGTGTCAAGTTGAGAAACCAGGGCAGCTCTGACAGAAAAGGTTCATTATTCACCTTCGGGGGGCCAGAGCAGAACAGCGGACAAGAGCTGAATATCAAGGCCGAGTGTCCTCTACAAAGAAGGCAGCTACACTTACAGTGTCACCCATGGGGAGAGGAATCATTCTGTTCCATTTTGTTTGTTAGCCATGCAGACGTTCGTGGTAGGGGACAGCTAAAAATAGGCTTGAGTCCAAGTGGTATACTGTAAAATGAAGAGCATTTTTATTTATTCTAGACCATGGCTGTCAAATGTTACAGCATATTTCATTTAATCAAGGTATTCATGGGTTTCATGAAGGCTTTCTATCAGTCCTTATCTTAAGAGAGAGACTCTCCTGGGGCATGAAATCAGTACAACATTCCATGCTAACAACTTCACATATCTGTCATATAAAAGATACATTGTCTAACTAAATCTACCCAGTTTACATTTGTGAAGCAAAATTTGCCAAAGCAATGATCAGATTGGCTGTGAATTAAGATACATCTGGCTATGAGAAGACACATTTGAACATCTCTGATGACATACATTATATGTTTATTTTCATCATCATTAGAGTTTCACAGCTGTGCTGAAAGTCCACCTGAACATACAGTGCAAAGAGGACCACACATTACATTTAGCCCTAGAGTATTAAAGAGTTGCCATACATATAAAATACCATTCTGCAGTACAAGTTTCACAGAACAGTTTGTTGGAAATATCATGAAATTGTATTTTGACCAATGTAAGTCAAACTATGTTAATTTTAGCCATTTTCCAAAATATTGTAGCTCTCCAGAATTTAACGACCCAGCCTTGAAGATGGACGATTTCTCAGTCTAGTTGTGCTGTACCGGTAACACTCACAGAGCGGGTCATGATCTAAAGGGACCTTCGCGCAGCTGCTTATGTTTGTGCGTATGGTGTATATAAACAATTGCAGGACACTGGAATGTGAGCAGTTTCTCAAGAGATTCATATACATATGACTGCATGAACAATATGCTGAACAAGCAACCATCAAGCAAGCATCAGGAATTTTCAACTTACAGAAATATGTGTGTCTAATGCGCTGTTGCTGAGATGTATATAGAACAAAACTCTTTAATGGTTTGCATGGTCTGTTGATTTTTAATGTTACACTATATAATCTGATGCCTAATTAAACCAAATATTTAAGCTTTTGTAAATGTTTCAAAAATATAATTTATTAACAAAAGCTATTTTCAGTTAAATCTGACATAAGATTATTAAGCTCTTTGTTGTTTCTATTATTAAGTTATGTCTGCCTTAAGATTACTTAAACAGTTGACGTTAGGTGAAATCATGGTTTATTAATTGTTTTAATTCTTTTTTTATATTCTTTCATAACAAAAGCAGGTCAGAAAGTATGCAGACATACTGCATACAATGGAACAAGACATACAGGTCTTGACCTTTATTTTAAAATATGAAAAAACACACAACACAAACAAATGACTTGGGAACTTCAAAAAATTACACATAACCTTACTTGTCACTTTCTGCCATTGCAAAAGGGCTAAAAAACAGGCCTACTGTAGTGATTTAAGTTATCGTAGCGTCTTCCCACACCGCCTCATCACAGGCTGAAAGAACGCTAAAGAAAACCATTGAAAAGGAGAAGAGCAGGACATTACTTGCAAATGTGGGAACTAATACTGTCAGGTGAACAAAAAAGGTACATGCTTCTATTCCATTTGCTAGCTGAAAGCTTGGCAATAAAACTGCTTTCTGGACATACTAATTTGCAGAGTCAACAGTGAGAATGTGCTGAATGGTAGTAATGAGATGGACAATAATTAGACTTTCACAGATCCAGCCTTGTGATAAAATGTATTAGACCACTGATCAACCTTCTCAGATATAAGTTTCCTTTTAAATGCATCGCATTTTAACAGTAAAAGCAGCCTGTGAGGATTAAAATCCAGCCTGGATGGATAATAATTGCTGATGACATTTCAAAAGCTTTGTGGCTATTGAAATGTCTAGGAATTCCCTTAAATGTAAGCAGTTCCATTAACTGGCTAAAATAAAACTTAACAGGAAAATGTTTATATAATACATAGCATAATGTTTCTCAACGTGTCTTTTTGCAGCAAAAACATTTGCAGATTTCTAGAGTTACTGAATTTTGTGTGTGTATTACTTGTTATGGTTTGACATTATGAACTATTCTGATTCACATTTCTAAAAAATACATGTATTTTTTTACCATGGTAGCACAGAGTACAGTTGTGCTCAAATCGTTGGCACCCTTGCATTTTATATATAAATCATGTAACAGTAGCTTCAGAAATAACTGGTAATTTCTCAACATTTGATCATCAGAATATTTGTATAGGATGTCCAAAGTTACACAACAGTCCTTTTGGAGAACACATTATGTTCGACCCATACCTCGGTAATCCTTGTTGTTTCATTTTCACATATCCAGACTATTTCTTTGGTTTGACATGGTAACCAAATTAAGCAAAATGAAATATTTTTGCACTGGTGCTTGCTTAGGGATATTTAGCTCTTTCCCTTTTTCTTATGCTCAATGCAACTGGAGAGGATCTGGATCCAAAAACAAGAAAAATTTAATATGCAATGGGAGGTGATACACAACACATAGATATGCCGAATTTACAGCCAGTAAGTTATATTCCCACCCAAGAGAAACAAATCTTGTTTCAGTTATGAACGAGACCTGTTCTGCAGTAGACCTGGGATCTGGTTTACTGGTTTACTCAGTGTCTCCCCCTCCTGTTTGACACACTACCTAAAAACTTTTTTCAAACATCTTTGGCCTTTAGACACAGTGCGGGTTCTGCTTCCTCCTGCAAGGAAAGTCAGCAACGGTTCAGAGCTTGAAGTGTAAATGTAATGTTTTCCCATCCAATATTAATATGACCCAGGTCAGTATCGATCAGAGATGAGTTAGAAAACAATTATCAGCAGTCAAAAGCAGATCATGTTATGAACTTTGATGCATTTTAAATGTGTCTACCAACATGGGTCCATGATGCCTTCCTTATTTGCAGTCATAATGCACGAGTCTTGATGCTCTTTTTACAAACTGTGATGCCAGATGCCTGACATTTCACTACTCTCCACAGAAAAAAGTCCCAGGCCTTTAAATATGTATTCAGCAGGTGTCATGATTTGCATAATATCATAATATGACACAAGGTAGGCATTAAAAAATCATTACCTGCATGAATGTTAATGTAAGGGCCTGATGCCATACACTGTAACAAGTGCACTGCAAATGCATGTTATTATTATCACCCATGAGTGCATAAACTGGCTTGCCATAAAGTTTATTTATTATCAAGTTTACCCAGAGGTCATGGTTACACTTCACTTTAGCAGTGTGGTCTAAAATGTCAGCAGAAAAAAAAAAAAAACTAAATGATGCACACGATCTGGCTGCACATATCATGACAGATCCAACATCAATCCATGTTTAACAGAAAATTCAGCTTTTTTTGCATTTTGCACAGAATAAAGAGTAGTGTGTAACATATCAGACCATATTATATTTTCTCCATTCTTCTGGGGTTAATGGGATGTGCTCATTATTCATTACTACCTTGTGGCTGCATTGTCACTGTTCGCAGAAGTTCACCAAGAGTTATTAGTACTGCGTGTGTGTGTGTGTGTGTGTGTGTGTGTGTGTGTGTGTGTGTGAGAGAGAGAGATAGAGAGAGAGAGAGAGAGAGCTGCTTGTGCCATTCAGTCAACAGCGTGACTTATGCTCTGTGTGCGATGTAACCAGGTGTGAAAGCCTCCTAACTTCACAGAGAAAGTAGACATTTTCAAGATACTAAATGGCCTTTTTGATGTTTAATGAACTGCAATATGCAAAAACCTCACATAGGGTGAGAAGTAGCTGTGTGCCAGATTTCAACAAAGCTGCGCAAAAAGACCTAATGGACACACAGACGAACAAACAGAGCTTTATAGAGACGACATTCATAATTTCTCTGATTATAATAAAAATTCCTGTTTTTTCCAGCAGTACTTCTGGCTGTGTATTATCACAAATGTACATTAAAAAACAACAAGTAGTCCAGCAACTTGGGAAAACACTGCAAACACTGCCATTACAAGTAATAGCAAATGAACTTGTGGTATTTAAATCTAAAATTGTAATGAAACAGAGACTGATTTTTAAAGATGTATGAAGAAGGCCTGGCTAAATCACCGTGAATGTTTTCCTAAAGTGATAAAGGGTTAGTGCAGCACAAATTAGTCCCATCTGTAACTCAGGTGACAGAGATGTGCCGAACCTGCGTTCCCCTGGGAGCAGCACAATATGAAACATCCATATATAAAACAGTAAGGACAAAAACATACATGGGCGAGGGTGAGGATGAGTGCAGTTCTTCAACCTAATGCGAAATCATATAGCGTGATTTGATGCGATTTTCAACTTGCGAGTGAAAAGCGGTGCAGTGGTGCAGACTGAGGCTGGAGATTAAGCGCAGAAGTTAGCACGTCTCTCCACGACGGTGAATGCAGGTCCTGAAATCCTCTCAGAGGACAACGAATGACAAACAGCGCTGCTGTTACTAAGACATGGTCAAGGTTGTTCTTTTTCTCAACTTGAGCTGATCCATCTCATCTGTTCCCCAGGCTAATTGGTGTAATTTGTGAGCAACTATCTGTGCTGTTTACCACAACACCTTCTTTCTCCAGCAAAGAGAATTATATGCGGTGTCATAAGAAAAGCTCTTCTATAGTTAAGCCCCAAATCAATAAAAGTGTCAAATTACTATTAAAAATATGAACTTGCCTCATGTGTTTTATCTCAGTGTAGTTATGCTTTACTTGTTTATTTGGCACAAAAAAGATTACCCATAAATAAATATATATATATATTTTTTTTTTCTTACTTCTACATGTTGCTATATAAAATGTCCGCCAACCCTAGTAGATCGCAGATAAATCCCACAGAAGCAGATCTAGTTGCTATTTACGAGAAAGCAGAGCATCTTTGGTTATCTCACCGAGACGCAGAGCTCATGCAAATGTTCTCCTGTTAAAAAGTGCACAGTGTATTATCTCTGTCACTTGACACCAGCCAAACATGGTGATGCATTTCTGTTGCTGCCTTTTGTTTCATGGAGGTAAATCTAAGAACATCCATTAGCGTGTCCTTCAGAATAATCTTTCAGTTCCATCATTAGCCACCTGTCAGCCTTGCCTCCTGCCTGCACTGTAACATCATGAATGAGTAATGTGAGCAGCGCCCAGACGAAACTCTCCAGCAATGAGAGAAAATGAAATAGGACCCACTAAGTCTACCACTGGTATAGTGGGATAGTCAGGGCAGTATTTCAATGCCAGTTGACATTAAGGCCAAAATGTTTATTTACATTTGTATTCGTGCATAGGAAATGACTGAAATATGAAGGAGTGTTTCCGAATCAAATCCCGTCTCAGAATATCAGGAATTATTTCAAGCCCCAAGTCATTTAATAGCCTCTCAACTCTAAAGTGCAGTGCTGTTATTTACTGTTTTTGTTTATATTTGTGGCTGTTATTAAAACAGAAAACTAATCCTATCTGCAAAATGGCAGAACCCATTCGAAAAAAAAAAGTCAATTTAATTGCATAATTGTTCTGTTAAAATTAAAAATACATAATCACATTGGACTTCATGGGCAGCTTTAATTAAAATAGGATTGGAATTTAATATTGTCTTGTAATACAGAGCAGTAAATAAAATGTTTCATAAACAGTTTCTCACCAAGGAACTGAGGGCCAAGTCTTCTGCAGGATTTTCCAACAAAACCCAGGGAACAGAAATATATAACGTATTTTGGTAGGACTTTCCACATTATAAAGTTTTCCAGGGTAAATTTCATTTATGTGCTTTTGCAAGTTTTAATATAACTGCATTTAAAGTGTGTGTATTTGTTTTACTTTTAATGTTATCATTAGATGGAACTGGCGTGGGAGTGTGAAGCTGAACATCCAGACCATCCCCACTCCATGTCTTGACCTATCAACTAGTGCCAGTTCACACCAGGGAACATCAAGTATGATGGGACACAAGTGAACAGAACATTCAAAAGAGGTTAAGAACTAAAGAAATAATTTAGTCTCCTCAGAGCTACTTAAAATTAAAATATCCTCCCAAATACAGTACTGTGCAAAAGTCTTAGGCACCTGTGGGAAAAATGCTATAAAGTGAGGACGGTTCCAAAAACAATGCCATGAATACTTATTAATCAATAAACCTTCTTTAAAGTGCAGTAAACAAAGAAACCTCAATCAAATCAATATTTGGTGGGACCACCCTTTGCCTTTAAAACAGCATCAGTTCTCTTATGCAAACTTGCATGCAGTTTAAGGTAGAGGTTGGTAGGTTCTTCCAAACATTTTGAGGAACTGGCCACAGTTCTTCTGCAGACTTTGACTGTCTCTGCATGTCCTCCCAGACTGACTCGATCATGTTGAGATCAGGGCTCTGTGGGGATCATACCATCTGTTGCAGGATTCCTTCTTTTTGCTCAAGATAATTGTGTATGACTGAGATTGGGGGTTTGAGGTCATTCTCAGGCTGCAGAATGAATTTGGGACCAATCAGAAACCTCCCTGATGGTAGATAAGAATCTACCTGTACTTCTCAACAGACATTGAAGTTGCATGCCTAAGACTTTTGCACGGTGCTGGATGTTCTGTTGATTTTTTCCAGTCTTATTTCATCTGAGCACTTTATTTGTTTGTTTTTTTTTTTATTTATTTAAGCTTTTGACATTCTGTGTGCTATGTCATTTGAACTGACTGTTCTAGATATAAATTTCCTTGCTCAGATATGGCACCTATGGGAAAAGTATGTGTCATGTGCATGCATTCCTGCAGACATGTGTCTAGATGCGGTTCTCTGGTCACCCTGCAAATTTCTTAGTAATTTTTCAAACCAGGGGAAAAAAAAAAGTTTGATGCACAAATCCTGGACTAACGTCTGCATATCAAGTTAGAGTTGTAGCGCATAACCAATTTACAGTGGTGCTCAGCAGTTACTGCCGTGTCTCCACTTTTTTTCGTGATTTATAAGAGCCATTGCTGCGCCCTCTCTCATCCACACGTTCACATTAATTATCCTTCCACCTCAGGGTGGGAAATACGCACAAATGTGCAGAAAGCCAGTTATTTTTATACTGAAAAGTATGATACCAAGCATTTGCTTTTATGGCAACTCATTCAGTTGGGACTGAGCTCAATAGTATTGAAAAGGAGTGTGTTAGCTTTCTTGTACATCATTTAAATGATTTACATATTTGCTTTGTTCCACCCAGGTGGATTGTGGGAGGCCTCCCTGCAGAGAGAGCATCGCAGGCTGTATGTTTAACATCCTCTCGGTTTGAACCTCATTGATGTTGCCGTTAAAAATGCTTCGCTTTCCCCATATCCTTCCTCCTCAGCATTTGCAGTTAATAGGCCTCCAGTGGTGCCAGCAGGCATTCGCAAAGTGCTTCAGTCTGAGTGGCAGCTCAAGAGGGATGATTGTACCAGGTGATCGAGATCCATCATTGGCGCCTCCTTTCGGTACATCCCGGGATATTAGGAGGATCATTCCCTGTGGTATCAGATTGTTTTATGCATTCGTACACACCCCGGGTCCCAATCTCTACCGGTATTGTTATTGTACAAACATATTTTCATGTTATTGTTTTAGAAAGAGAAATAGAATGAAAAGCAGGACACACACACATACACACACACACACACACACACACACACACACACACACACACACACACATATACACACTCACAGATGTACTGTAATCTGAAACACATTTGTTAAGGCCTTCCAAAATAAATGGGAAAAAATACATAAACAAAAAAAAAAAAATTACTGTTAACTTCAGTATGTGTGTGTGTTTTTGTCTTTGTTTGTAGGGGGTCTTGCGGCAGGGATGCAGAGTTGAAAGGTGCTGCATGTGATTGTTAGAGAAAATGGTCTCCATTACCTCATAGATCGAGATCCTTCGTTCTGCGCAGAAATTCCGAGTTCACTAAAGCACTGCATCACCTGCACTTCTTTGAAATGTGAGGAGCCAGCATGAACCAATGCCACTTTCCTGTACCTCTCAGCCGAGCAGCACCCTTTCGTTTTTTAACTTTTTTTTCCCCTTTCGGGACAGTTTGGAACACTAAATACCAGAATACAGATGCCTGTAGTTATTAAAGGGTACAAATGGAATTTGTGCATCTTAAATATTTCATGTGATCCTAACTGCTCAATACTACCAGAAACACCAGTGGGGATGTTGCTTAAGGACACAGACTAATCATCTGAAATTTTTAATTTAAAGCAACAAACATGACAATGTAAGAAAATGTAGCTCACTTTTGATTAATTTATTTGTTGAAGCAGTAATAAAATATATGCTTTTGGACATCCCCAGCAGCTGGGGCTTTGTGTTTTTTACTTCTTCCACCCATTGTTGCAGACAGGCCTGAATCATCAGCAGTCACATGTAACTTGCCCAGATTCATGGTGAATATGACTGTATTTCTGAACTTGTGCTCATCTATCATCTCCAAAGGTAAAATTCGGGCATTCCATTTCCTCAAGCAAATTCTCTGTTGGTTCAAGTAATAAGAGCAATGTGCTTTGCAGAGGCACCCAGGGAAGGTGGCAATCGAGAGAAAGTGACCCGCGGGGGGGGTTTCCTAACCTGACAGGCCTGGAAACAAGCTCCTTGTCTTAAAATTGAGCCCATTTCCTTGATGAAATTAGCTAAATCACAGCAATGGTTTTATGTGCAGGAACCTGCCGCTATTTCATGCAATAAATCTGGGCAGCTCTGCTCCTCTTTAAACGCATCTTAAATACACTTGAGAGCGGTACTTGCCAGCAGGTTCAGGACAGAGAGGGTGAGGCTGCTTCCCGATTATTTTAGAGAAAAGCACCGACAACATCATGTAAACACGCGACCAATTGCTGATATTGAAAGAACAAGATCTGCTATAGCTGCTGACAAATAAAACCAGGACAAATGCAAGACTCAAGACTAAACTTATGACGACCCCTTGGCTATTCAGAAATCACTGTGCCGATCCTGAGATTGTACTTATACATTAAGGACAACAAGGAAAACATTCTCACAAGGATTGTAGATCTTTAATAACAGAATATTTTATTGGAATATGTGATTTAATAAAGGAAAACATACTCATCTTAATTCATCTGGACACAGACAACCTCAACATAGTCAATCTAGTTGCTCTCCAGCCAGTGAGAATATAGTAGTTTGAACCGATACAGTCGTGTCCACGTCTTCGACATACTTTACACTATATTCATTTATATTCCATCTGCTTTCCATCTAATTTGTTGAATAATTTAATACATGTGCATTTTCTTCTGCATTTTTTATACATGTAGCTCAAATCCCAGGAGTACATTTCTGTCTCTGTGCATATCTATATACATGTATTTATTTCTTTTTTTACTGATAAGATTTTATACCATTATTATCACGTTTTTTAATGTTTATTTTCTGCAGAAACCAAATTTGTTGCCCAAAAGCATCACTATGTTGCTTGTAAAGAGACTGGGAAACTGATAAGTAACATAGCAACTCACTGGCAGCTGTTTAGGGCTAACAAATGTGCTTCATTCATCTGTCTTAGGCACAAAGCTGTTGCACATAAAAGAAATGCACTTTATTTAAAAATATCCCTGTTTAGGTAAGTCCTTTTGTTTTGTACTGTTTTCGTTAAACTGTAAACAAAGCAGAGCCATATGTTGAAGTGATGGTTGTATTTCTCCCAGAGTCTGTTACTGACCCACCACCATGGTTGAATATACTTGAAAAATTGAACAGGGTTGATTTTTTTGCCAGATAAACTTGAGTTATTATTCATTTGTTTTTTAATTCCCTGAACTACATCAGTTTTAGACTGATAATTGAGGATGCAAATGATTGTGATGTGTCCAGATGTAAGAATAAAGAATAACATGTAAGATGTCAGACCATATTATAGATATGTGACACAACTAGTTCTTCTTTTTGCCGTGATAGTCAAGAGTCTGACTTAAGAAATAACATGATAATCTGAATATAGCCCAGTTTTGGGCATTCAGTGGTTCTTCTTCATCATTTCAGGTTATTTACTTCTGCTCCAGCGGGGCTCCAGAGCTGGCAGTCGGACAGAAGACCATGTTTTCATTAAAAGAGCCAAAGGAGTTTCTGAAACAGCTTCCAGTGTGTGCAGAGAAGGTTAAACATCGGAAGGTTTCTTTTTTGAAGATTTCAAAAATGAAATTATTTTGGCTTGACCTGGCACTGCCTATAGTATAGTAGGATAGATGCAGTATGAATACTGAAAATTTAAAAAAAAAACTGATGTATTACAGTCTTTTATGAGCTTTTGTGCAATTTTACATTGTTACACTTCAATTTGAATATCCGTGTAAAGAAATAAAACTATAATTTTAAACTTCTGAAAAAGGTTTTAAAGTCAAGAATGCGTTCTGTATTTGATATTGAGCTTTGTGAATAAGACTGTCTGCAGACAGATTGTTGCGGTAGCCGTTTCAACAATACAATTTCCATTAAAATATACAATGGCAGTTTGTCCCTTTGAGGGCTTCTTTATCTTCAGCAGCCCTATTTAAAACATTTTATTGTCATTCTTTTTCCTTTTCTTTTTTCCTTTTACAGTTCAGAGATGACGGGAACAAATATTGCGCTTCAGTGAATCTGTGGCTGCGGAATAATTTAATTTGATCTGCAGCCCTGTTTTGACAATTAGGAACAAGAGATGGAAGATTCTCAGCTTTGCAACCTCCAGACATCTAAATCAAATTTCAGTAGTGAGCAAACAAGAGTCGTCCGAATCGGACAAGGATGCAGCTTTATAAACAATGAGAACATTGTGCAGACATTCTCAAGACCCTTCATGAGACGTTTTGACTGGAGCTGAGTTTGAAGGTAACAGGGAATCTTCTACAGAGATGGAAGCGCTGATTTTCAAGTAACAGACAAGTAAGAAAATAATCAAAGAAATAAATGAACTAAGATCCATTAGATTTCCAAGAAACCAACATGTGACCCTCCCTTTTCCACTCACACAGCAGCTGCACGATGGCTGGCTGTTCCTCCTTCTGTACGAGCTACAGCAGACGTTATAATTTGTGCACTGAGGAATCTCAATGTGGTTTGGCTGACACCAAAAGCCAAAGCTTGAACGTGCTTTGAGATGTTATAAAGTGTGGGCTGTTCTGTGGCCACATCGACATGTCCTGACCTTCTCCGGCCATGAGCAGGACACCAGCTGTCCAGTCATATGGTCACGGTGACTTTGACAAGGCTGGCCAGCGCAGCCCACCTCTGAAGGATCAGCCGCTGAAGCACTGCTGAGCAGGGCGGGCGTAGCAGATGGGACTGTCTGCAACCCGACAGGTGGAGAAACGTCGGCAGCAGGACAATGGACAGGTTTTCTCTCCAGGCTGGGGCGGGGCTATGAGAAAGGGCTTCCCTCAATATTATGTCATGACAATGAAAAGAGACGACGGCCACACATTAGCAGTGGGCTAACTTTGCTGATATCGGTGTGTATGAAAATACTTTGATTTCACAACCCGGCTTCAGCCAACTACCTGTCGGGTGATTCATTTGTGAGCTTCTCTCTCACTCGCTTTTGCTAACTGCTTATCCTTGTCAGGGTCGTGAGGGGTCAAAGTGTACTGAGTAGGTCAGGTAGCAGTCTCACACACACACACACACACACACACACACAGTCACCAGTTAACCTGACATACATGTATGGGCTATCAGTGAAAACCAGGAATTCACTAAAACTCTATTTTCAGTTATTTATCAGATATTTGGACTAAACGATTATTAAACATATTTCTGAAAATGATCTTGAAGGATTTACATATTTATTTGTTGTCTCTTCATAGTTTCCTACAATGATTTTATCCATTTATATGGCTGGGATTTAGTGAGATTTAGGTTTCAACTGCATTTTGTCTACAACAGAGAACATTTTCAGGCCCATACATTTTGCAGCGCTTGAGAACCACCCCATCCTGCATGAGTTTAAGCAAAACACATGGTATCAGTTGCCCCCCCCCGTAACTCCCCCGTGTTTTCTGACCAAACCCTTTCATGCTCTCATGCCCTTCAGCGTCTGCTTATCACTGACTGTTCTGTTAACATCAGGAAACAGGCTCGCAGTGTCCATGGGTGGCCAGTTTATTAGGAACACCCAGCATTGCCTGGTCTGACAAATCTTGATTTCTGCAGTGAAATGCAGATGGTAGAGTCAGACTTTGGCACAAAAAGCATGAAACTCTGGCAGTATTGTAGTTTTACAATCCACATTTGCAATGTACTTAAAACCAAGAGCTTTAATAAATGAATATATACTGAATATAACTTATTGTTGTTTTTTATTTCAAGCAAATATTCATCATGTTTAAACAGCTCCCAAAAGGATTTCTGTCAAAAGGGTAACTGATCTTATAATGTTAATGGTGCAGATTATGCAGCATAAATTAAATGCAGGTATTTGTTATGCACATGAGATACAAGTATTACTAGAAAGAGACCTGCTTCCCACCGTGGCAGAAGAACAAAGACAGTAGAATGATGGCATGAGATTTTAACCCAGGAGGAGCAAAGTCACAGTAACAGACTTGGAAATCGCTCCCTGGGAGTTTATGACGTCAGTGACAACCCGTGTTAAAGCCAGGGGGCCACTGTGTGCCCTACAGAAATATCAGCCTTACCTGAAGGGGAAAATCAGGTTATACTATTAAATATAATCATATGTATGAATTCAAAGAAAACAAAAATGAGTCACAAAAGTAAAAGTTCCAGGGTAAAAGCAACAATTTTGTGTGTGTGTGTGTGTGTATATACAGGACTGCGCAAAAGTGTTAGACATGCAACTTCAATGTGTGTTGAGAAGTACAGGTAAATTCTTATCTACCATCAGGGGGGTTTCTGATTGGTCCCAAATTCATTCTGCAGCCTGAGAATGACCTCAAACACCCAATCTCAGTCATATACAACTATCTTGAGCAAAAAGAAGGAATCCTGCAACAGATGGTAAGGTCCCCACAGAGCCCTGATCTCAACATGATCAAATCAGTTTGGGAGGACATGCAGAGACAGTCAAAGTCTGCAGAAGAACTGTGGCCAGTTCCTCAAAATGTTCGGAAGAACCTACCAACCTATACCTTAAACTACATGCAAGTTTGCATAAGAGAACTGATGCTGTTTTAAAGGCAAAGGGTGGTCCCACCAAATATTGATTTGATTGAGGTTTTTTTTGTCTACTGCACTTTTAAGAAGGTTTATTGATTAATGAGTATTCATGGCATTATTTTTGGATCCATCCTCACTTTATAGCATTTTTCCCACAGGTGCCTAAGACTTTTGCACAGTATTGTGTGTGTGTGTGTGTGTGTGTGTGTGTGTGTGTGTGTATTTATATATATATATATATATATATATATATTCTTTTTTTTATTAAAAAGCTACATAACCATTATCAAAAATGACAACCAAACATGCATTACCATCTGAAACAGGTCAATTTATTGTGGAAGGTGGAACCCATTTATTTCTCTCCTGGCCAAAATTTAAACAACTAAAGCGTAATTTTCCTACCTATTTAATTGGGTCGATTGCGCTACATCAGATAATTCACACAACTAATGAGCCTTCAAGGTCAGAGACTCATAAACTCTTCTAAGACTTAAATTAGCCTGTGAAGAAAGTCATTCTCCTCCTCCAAAGAGTATCAGGGGTAAGATCTCTGGCCATTGCCGACCAATCTAATTACCAGTTGTAGGACATCTATTTCCTTTTGTGCACAGCGGATGCACTGATCTTATAAAGGCAACAGCAATGATTTCCATCCAATTAGTTTTTCAAAAGCCGTAACAATGTGCATGTTCCCATCACGTGCATGATCCTGTACAGATATTCTCATAAGAGGTTCCCAAAAACAGGTGCTCAATTTACGTTAACTCCAGTCCAAGTTCTCACCACTTTGTTTTCGGAGGAGAAACTATGCTGTATGTCCGTGTCCAGTCTTATAAATATTGTAAGCTATTACAACTATGATGTTTAACTGAGTGAGAAGAAATAATTCAATATTCCTAGCACTAAAAACAGACATCAGAAACATAGATTTCCCCCCCCCCAGTGTTACTGTCTTTAATGAGAGGGTTGAGCGTGAACAACACATGTAGTCAAATACGTAGTTGATGGATGCACGTTGGACTTCTGGTGACTTTGCTTTCTCACTAAGAAACACAAATCCAAAACAAGTCCTTCCAAACAAATTGCTTTGTTTAAACTCTTTCACCTTCGCTATAGTTCTGTCAAGTGGCTACACTAGTGTGCCTTAAGGACAGCTCCACTCTGCCCTGCTAGAGAGCCGTGATCCTCAGAAGCTGCCGAGTCATACTCATCATAACTGAAAACACACATATTCCGTATCTTGCACAGGATGATATCGCCGTCCGTGTTCAGACCTAGCCTGCTCCTTAAAAGATCGCAGCTTGATCTGCATTTCAAGCCATATGAGCTCCTCCATCCTTAGCTTAATTGTCACATGCCTCCCACCTCTGAGGAACCTTTTTCAGATTGTATGCATGTTATGAATATGCAGCAGAACGCTGGCAGAACAGGGATGCTGAGAAACTGTGAACAAGTACAGTATGTTTGTGTGCATTGAAAAATAAAGGAAGAAGAGAAGAGCTTTTAGTAGAAAACCAGCGTCGCATGTTGCACTAGACCAAAAATATGACGTATATCATTACTCCACCCTAACACCCAGTTTGCTGTTTCAGTTCATTCGAGCAGAATACCGGCAAGGTGAAGGATGAAGTAAGCGATTAATGTGGGCATATTATTTAATAAAACGGGTGTTTGTAGTATACGCTTATAAGCTCAGTTTTCTCATTTCATATGCAATTTAACATTTCCTCCACATGTTCTGATGTGATTTTCTTCTTTTTTCCATCAAACAGTCACAGATCAGTAACTTTGTTATGCAAGAATTTTGGCCACGAGACAGATACTCTAGTCAGTGTCCTGCTCATCTTGAAAGACACATTTTTTCAAAGCAGCTGCTTTGCTGCTCTCATTTGAAAAATTATAAAATGTCCGAAACATACATTGTTCCCTTATTTTCAGTGTGCCTACATTTAAAAGAAGCCAATGGGAGATTCAAAGAAAATTGTTTTTTCGTAAGTCGTGATTAATACATTTGTTTTTCTTTCAATAAATAAATGCAGTTTGTTTGCAGAGAGAATGTAACCATCATCTGGTGTTTATTTATGTTCCTCTGCCTGTTCTTTTTTTTTACCTTAGCATCTGTTAAAAAAACAGCAGACAGCTGCTTTCAGATGTAAGTGGTCTGTTTGTTATTAAAAAAAATGTTGCTTTTATCCTGGAACTTTTACTTTCATAACTGATTTTTGTTTTCTTCGAATTCATGTTACTGACTTAATCATTTTGCTCGGCAAATACCACAAGGAGGCGAGGAGCAGAATTTGGAGCTGCGGAAGCAGCCAGAGCAGGACAACAGGGAGGCCAACATAAAAAGGTCAAACAAATAAGATATGACTTTAATTAGAGGCTTCAGTCAAGCATGAAGAAGAAGCACAGAATTAAAATTAAAATTGTTTCATAGGATGTATGACACTGTTAATGGCATTAAAAGCAGTGACTGAATGGAAACAAAATTAAAGCGATCAGAATCAGTGAAACGTGGCCTACAGAAAGAGAGCAAGATAATGTTAGATCTCATATCACCATATTGTCCTCTATTTATGAAATCTGAAATATATTTTACCTTCCAGTGAATTGTGCACTCATGACTTCTTGTTCACATGAAATATACAAGAGTAAATTAGTTTATTAAAATAATTGAAATCAGGACATTTCATAGTGAAGATGGAAAACAGCTACGTTTTCTTGTTTGATCTCATTTGTAAGACACACACATCTGGGTGTGAAAAGGCTTGAAATTGGCCATATTACTGGAAGCTGAAGTATGTGCAAAATATCCTTATTAACTGACTTCTCCACCAAGAAAACTACATCCTAAAGTGCAGATTTACCTGTAATGAGTGTTTTACTGAAAGTTGTCCAACAGCATCTGAAAATAAATGCACACAGTATTCGATCCATAAGCCCTGGAATCCTGAAAGTCTGGCTTTATAGAACCTGCACTCCAGACTCTAGACCGTGCAGGAACCAGATCGTTTCAGTGCACCAAATGCCCTTCAGCAGGGGCCCCCTTGTGAGATGTACAACTTCTGCCATATACAGTCACAGGCCGCTTTATTAGGAAAACCATTCTAATACTGGTAGAACTCCACCCCCCTTGCTGTTGGGACAGCCTGAATTGTTTGTGGCATGGATTCAACAACGTGCCAGAAACATTCCTTAGAGACTCTGGTCCATCTTGACATGATTGCATCACATAACATTTGTCAGCTGCATATTCATACTGCCAGTCTGCTGTTCTACCAAATCTCAGAGGTGTTCTACTGGATTCAGATCTGGTGGCTGGGAGGCTGGTGAAGTTCACTGAGCTCATTGTCATGTTCAGTGGAACCAGTTTGAGTTGAGTTGTGCTTTGTGACATAGTGCCATATCTTGCTAGAAATAGAACTAGAACTAGAACTTGCTAGAACATTAGAAGATGGTAACCTGTGACCTGTGGCATTTAAATGTGAAGAAGCAGGTATACAGGTGTTCCTAATAAAGTGAAAATAAAAGTTTTTTTATCAGGTTGAACTTTCAACTTTAAAATGGGGCTTTATGTTCGAAAGGAGTTTGGCTATTGTAGTTGTGATGAAGTCCATCCATTTGGTCGCTGGTCACCATCTTCTGTTTTCCCAAACTTTTCTGCACTTTAACATCCTTTAAAGAAAATCTGGTTTTTGAAAGCAAGCGCCAAGTATGATATTTCCATATTGTAATCTCATTATTTGTGCTCTGCCATTATTTGATTAATTAAGCATTGACATATTACATCACTCATAAAGAATGAATGAATGACTGAGTCCATAAATCAACAAATGAAAGAACCAAACCTTCGATTACAACAGTATACTATCAGATATCAGTATTGTCCTTTTATTTCTCAAATTGCAATTATTTGTCAGCATAATATTTATAGTCAAACCTTCATTTAGACTTTAGATGAAAATTAGCGCTATATCATCAATTCATGCAAATAATTTGAATCGTCCCATTTTGCGGTACACGTCATGACTGTTTCCAACAGATCTCACTAGAGGGCAATAGAGAACAAATAATTCAACACAAATAAAATTAAATAATTTTTAACATTATTTTTTAAAATTTTACGGAAATATTAAATCAATGTTGAACTATANCCTTCGATTACAACAGTATACTATCAGATATCAGTATTGTCCTTTTATTTCTCAAATTGCAATTATTTGTCAGCATAATATTTATAGTCAAACCTTCATTTAGACTTTAGATGAAAATTAGCGCTATATCATCAATTCATGCAAATAATTTGAATCGTCCCATTTTGCGGTACACGTCATGACTGTTTCCAACAGATCTCACTAGAGGGCAATAGAGAACAAATAATTCAACACAAATAAAATTAAATAATTTTTAACATTATTTTTTAAAATTTTACGGAAATATTAAATCAATGTTGAACCTATGTTGAGCTATGTGGTCCTTTTTTTATTTTCTACTTTAAGGAGTTTAATCCATCCACCTATCATTAATAAATGTCTGTGAATATCAGACAATCAGTAGTACTACTGTTGCTACTACTACTACTATTACTAATAATAATAATAATAATAATAATAGGATTGAACTGTCATTTCCTCTCCTGTTGCTACTTTTTCACACTAAGACATTTTCCTCGACTGCCTCTCTAACTTTGATGGCTGCAATAGCTTCATTAATTTGTAGGACAGTCTTGGCTAAATGGGCAGATTGGATGCACTCACTCTTACACACACACACACACACACACACACACACACACACACACAAACACGCACACACCACAAGTCTACAATTCAGCCTCCAGGAGACCAACATAATCATCTGTAAAGCCCCTCTGTCACATCTACTGAGCTCTGATGTGGGGATGGAAGGACTGCTCACACGTCCAGGGTGACATCATCCTCATCTTGAATCTCCAAGAAGTGCTGCCTATTATTTTCTATATGCTACATTACACAAGCTCTTCATTGATATGAACTAACCTGTTTACAACTCAGTTTGGTCACCTGCCTCTCTATTGACAAAATAATACCGAACCCAGCTCATTCAAAAGCTGCACAGCTGATAAACGATATCAATACATACCATTGTAAAATATTCAAACACTGTTTCTTTGCCAGTAAAAAAGGATATTTATATCTTTTATACCGTTCATAAAGAGCTCTGTGTCTTTTCCTTTTCAGTCTATGGTATTTTAAATGGTCCATGGTACATAGCAGCCTTGTATTAAAATAAGGCGTTCTTTCTTTCACAAATAGTTTTTTTTTCTATCCCTCACTTACTGACTTGTGGGAAAAAAGCAAATAAATAGCAAAGCATAAAAGAAACGAAAAATAAATGGGCAGGTAAAAAAATACTGATGTTTAATAACATTTGAACCGCACTGTTTTCCTCAGAATTTCTCGTGGTGTCCAAGCTGGTTGGGTGCCGGCACTCCACCTCTGAAACCCTCTTCTTGTTGACTCTTCTTGACCTTGAAATTTCAATTGAATAAAATAAAATGTTCTTGTAAGCAGAATCCCGTATAGTTTGGCAGCTGAACCACGGCAACCTGACAAAACTGCCCACATGCTTCAAATCCTAGCACTTTTTTACACCTCAGTTGATACGAACTGTGTCACTGAAGTGCAACTTACCCCAGCAGATTGTGAGGGGTTAAATAAAATGGAAAGTTGTGTCTTGGAGAACTGATTGACATGTCTTTATTTTGACTAATAACATCAAAATAAGAAGTAGTGCTGCTGCCTGTGTGGTCTGGTTTCCTCCCACAGTCCAAACACATGTATTTCAGGTTAATTTGTGACTCTAAATTTCTTGCAGTGTGGAACTGTGTGTGTGGATGTGTACGTGTGCAGCCACCCTGAGATGGACTGGCATCTTATCCAGGGGGTAGTTTCATAGTCTAGTGCCAAATGATCATAAAGTAAATATGCATAATATAAACTAAATAGTGCATTATTGCTGGGGTGACCTGTCATGAGGCAACAGTGGGTCATCTTGTAGTATTTTTTATTCTCTGTTTTAAATCAAACAAAAACACTCTGGGAAAAAACAAAACCTGGTGACCCATCTAAAGACAGTAGAGCCATTTTGTCAGCCTATAGAATTTATTAATTCTCAACTTGTCTGTGGACATGCAGGCCAGACTCTGCCTGGTTTGTGGTTCCGAAGACACAGAAAACACAAGCGAAGCTTGTTTTCGAAAATACCTCTTTCAGAAAGATATCTGCATTTCTAAGAGGCTGCTTATGTTTAACATTTCAAGAGCTG
Source organism: Arapaima gigas (assembly GCA_900497675.1). Lineage (NCBI taxonomy): Eukaryota > Metazoa > Chordata > Actinopteri > Osteoglossiformes > Osteoglossidae > Arapaima > Arapaima gigas. Next base: position 64,538 of record UFQX01000212.1, on the reverse strand, counting down.
ATTCAGGACATTCTGCAGCTGTACTTACACTTTTCTTGACTCATTGAAACCACAGCTGCTCTGTTTAATAACCCTGATTATACTGAGCATGTTAGCATATCAATGACTCAGCTGTAAAACGCCGCGGCTAAGAGACGTTTCTCATTGTGCCCAGTGTACAACTGGAAATATTGCACTTGCTGTGAAACATCCTCTTAGGAAAAGCATTTCCCTGCCGTCAGCAATTTAAACACCAACACGCTGGGCGCTGTGTGGATGTTGTTCGGTCGGTACCCCACAGTGACTTTTCCTCAAATGCTTCTTGTCTGCCATTGTACGCTGAAGAGATAGGAGACAGGTAGGTGAAGAATGTTCTTTACTCCAGTGTTTCCATGAACCCAGGGGTCAGAAATTCATTTTACAATTGCAGTCACACTGTCGGGGCTGTTTTTCTTTGTGTGTCTTACCAGCAGTCGCTCCAGTCGTTGCGTTGCATTGCAATAAAGGATGACAGACGTGCTCCTTATGAGGATTCTCATGCAGATTTACAATCATTTTTTATGGCTCTATTTTTCCTTTAATTTCTGCTTCGTCACAAGTGTGTGTGTGTGGATTAAAACCTTTGGAGGCCTAAGGCGCAGATAGGAACGGCACCCATATCAACACAGATTCTTTTCCCTTTCTATACCAATTAGTCTAAACAATCAGCTCTCATTGTAAAAATGCATTTTCACTGGTTCCTTGGCTACTTAGTGGAACAGCTGCTGCAAAGGTCCAGGCTGCATCTTTCATATATGCTAATTTGAGAAAATGATTATGCATTCAGAAATTTATGAAAAACGAATTTAACAGTGCAACTCTTAAATCCGTGTGTTAAACTTGCTATTTGCTTAGGCTGCCTGGACTCCTGCACTGGAGGTTAAATCTAGCGGTTGTTTACCAGTATTTTAATTTGCATGCAGGTAACAGGAGAGGGTGTCTGATGATTAAAATAAAATCAAAACAATGACAATTTCCCTTTAATGCTAAACGGCAGACTGCATCTTGGCACCAACCATCACCGACTTATTTCTTCTGACTCAAGAAGTGTGATATACAGTACTGTGCAAAAGGGTTAAGCATGCAACTTGAATGTCTATTGAGAAGTACAGGTAGATTCTTATCTACCATCAGGGGGGTTTCTGATTGGTCCCAAATTCATTCTGCAGCCTGAGAATGACCTCAAACACCCAATCTCAGTCATATACAACTATCTTGAGCAAAAGAAGGAATCCTGCAACAGATGGTATGGTCCCCACAGAGCCCTGATCTCAACATGATCAAGTCAGTCTGGGAGGACATGCAGAGACAGTCAAAGTCTGCAGAAGAACTGTGGCCAGTTCCTCAAAATGTTTGGAAGAACCTATCAACCTCTACCTTAAACTGCATGCAAGTTTGCACAAGAGAATTGATACTGTTTTAAAGGCAAAGGGTGGTCACACCAAATATTGATCTGATTGAGGTTTTTTTTTTGTCTACTGCGCTTTTTAGAACATTTAGCGATTAATAAGTATTCATGGCATTATTTTTGGAACCATCCTCACTTTATAGCATTTTTCCCATGGGTCCCTAACACTTTTGTACAGTACTGTACATCACCCTGGGAAGTGTGTCTGGCGGAACATTTAACAGTAAAAACTCCCTCAGGTTCTTTTATCAAATCTGCAATGCAGGAAGAGGACTTGTAAAGCGGCATTTAGTTTGTTAAGAAGATCAAAGTTTATCATGTAATGCTTAAAAATACACCAAAAAGCCTTTGCGTAACATTAAAATAGATTGAAAAAAAGGCTAAAACACCCAATCATCCTGGACCTTTGCAAAAGGCAGAGCACCCTGGAGAAGGTGCACACAGTAAACAGGCTGTCCTCAGCTGCACTGCATGCAAATCACAGCACAGTAATCCCTCGCAATCCAAATCTAACGTGTCTCTAAAATTGTGTCACATAATGAATATTTCAAATACCGAGTGCCCATTATTTTAAATGAAAGAAAATAAATAAATAATGTGCTCCCAGAAGTTTGCTACAATTACTCTTTAACTCAGTCAACCGAAAATGTGCCAAAAATTACTCTTTACTTCAGTGACATTAAAACATACAACCGTTGGCTGCTGTCCAAGGTGTTGGTGGTTCAGTGGTTTAACTCGGTGATCCGAACATGTGCCAAAATTGTCTTTCTCTGCAGTGAGTCCAAAACATGTCCAAATCACTTAAGGAAGTCACATGAAAATGTACCAAAACTACCCTTCTCCTCAGTGACTGCGAAACGTGCCAAAATTACTCAAACCAGTGACCCGAAAATGTGCCAAAATTACTCTTCTCCTCAGTGACCTTGAAACATAAGTCATGAGGAGCTAAGGCATTGATGGTTCAGTAGCAGATTCTCACTTTTCATGTGAGGTCTGGGTTTGATTCCCAGCCATTGCAGAGAAGTACTTCTGAAGTGTGAATGTTGTCCAAAGATAATGTGAATGTGTTTTTCAAACTACATAACCAGTCCATGTTGCTATTTTGAAAATAGATCCTGTAAACCTTAGTATGTGTCTACATCAGAAAAAAACCTTAAGATACCTTAATAATAATGTGCTATAAAAATTTATTCCCTCAGTCAATAAGATAAAAATTGGCTATTTTGATTTTTTTTTTTTCATCAGGCCTGTGGTTTGTTTTCAAAAGAATGATTACTTATACAGGCTCGTTGGGGCAAGCACAGCAACCTTGGTGATGAAAGAAGAAAACGTGTTAGGTTGCAAAAGACAATGAATTTCTGACATTTTGTCAGCCAGGCATCATGTGGTGACTTCAGTAAAGATGTACTTGAGAGCAGATTTTGAGCTTTTAAGGGCTACCATGACACTCTTCTGACACCTTTTTAAACTGTTCTGTTATTAAAAGCTTCTTGGATAAGCACTCTTGATGAACTTAACCCAGGTATTCTTAATTCTAAGACTTTGAAAAAAGCTGATTTATATTGATGAACCGCAGGTCATCTCAACAATTGTCTCCTACAATTTTTGCCTTGGAGAACCATTGAAAACCCTTGAAAGTGAGCAACTCTTTCTGGATTATAAATTATACTTAAGCATTTTTTTTCTAGTCTTTATTTCTGCTGTAAACACATAAGCTCAGAATTTTGATATAAATTTTTGGAGTCAAAGTAAGCCATTCTTTAGCAGATATTTTACAGAAAATCAAAAACTGAAATATGCTGCTTGGATAAATGTTCAAACCCCACACATTAATATCTGGTAGAGCCAGCTTGTGCTGCAGTTTTAAGTCTAAAGGGGTAAGCATGCGTGAGTTTTTTACGCTGTTCCAAAGTCATTTTTTTCTCATTTATCTTGGCAAATATGCAGCAGGTTTTTCAAGTTTGTTGGATGATGCTTGTAGACCCCAGTTTTCACATAGTACCACAGATGCTCAATGGGACTGAGGTCAGAGTAGGACTTGCACCTTTTTAAGTTTTGAGCCAGTGGATCTCCCAGTCAGCCCTGCTGGGTCAGTAATAAGGTAGTGGAAGCTACAGTACTGTACAAAAGTGTTAGGGACCCATGGGAAAAATGCTATAAAGTAAGGATGGTTCCAAAAATAATGCCATGAATACTTATTAATCGCTAAATGTTCTAAAAAGCGCAGTAGACAAAAAAAAAACCTCAATCAGATCAATATTTGGTGTGACCACCCTTTGCCTTTAAAACAGTATCAATTCTCTTGTGCAAACTTGCATGCAGTTTAAGGTAGAGGTTGGTAGGTTCTTCCAAACATTTTGAGGAACTGGCCACAGTTCTTCTGCAGACTTTGACTGTCTCTGCATGTCCTCCCAGACTGACTTGATCATGTTGAGATCAGGGCTCTGTGGGGATCATACCATCTGTTGCAGGATTCCTTCTTTTTGCTCAAGATAGTTGTGTATGACTGAGATTGGGTGTTTGAGGTCATTCTCAGGTTGTAGAATGAATTTGGGACCAATCAGAAACCCCCCTGATGGTAGATAAGAATCTACCTGTACTTTTCAACACACTGAAGTTGCATGCCTAAGATTTTTACACAGTAGTGTAAATCCCACTAACCAGACACTGTGTAGGCAAAGCTATCACCAAAAAAAAAACAGCATCCGAGCAAGAAGTAAACTTGTAAAGATGAGGGTAGCCACAGAGAAGCTATCAACTGCTTTGAATGTGTGGCAGAGGTCAGCAGCTGAAAGTCAAGAAGTGGTCCAGAAGTCTACAATATCAAGGCTACTGCATAAAACTGGTCTGTGTGGGAGGGTGGCATGAAAGCCATTACTGAAAAAAAAATATGAAAGCATGCCTGGAGCTTGACAGATATGTGAAAAAATGTTTTGTGTTAAGACAGGACCAAAATAGAGCACTATGTGTGGGTTAAACCTAACACAGCCCATGCCCATCCCTTAAGAAAATCCAAAAACCACAAGCTCAAATGCTTGGGTATAGGTGTGATCCAAGAGAACCTGCTTAAGTCAGTTAAGAAAAGGAAGTTTGGGAGAAAGTTCTCCTAAGCATAATGCCAAAGGAACAAGTGAGTGGCCCAAAAACAAAGTGTGAATGCAGCCCTTAACTTTTTGATAGTGGATGGAAGATGTAACTTGACAACTTTAGCACATATTAAATTCATTTATTCATTATCATCTCGTGTCCTAATATAGGGTAATATAGGGTCACGATGGTCCAGAGGCTTTCCCAGAATCATAAGGTGTGAGACACGGTTTGCCCTGGTCAGGACGCCAGTTCATTGCAGGGGGCTGCAGTTTAATTCCTTAAGAGGGCCTCTGGGAAAATTGCAGCTGGAAGAAAAAGAGTAGGAGGAGTGAGAAGGCAATGCATTTTGTCAGTGTTTAATAGATTAATATAGTTGAGAACTAAAGTGAATCCGTTATCTCTCTGCATCATTATCCCAGGCCATTATCCACTTTAACTTGTCAAAATGCAGTAAGACCTAAGAGTACAAGTTTTCTTATGTAGCCATTCAATTTTAGCAGTTATATCTAACAGTAATTACGCGAGATGGTAATTTCTATTCTCCTGAGCTTGCTGGCTTTTACATTCACTTGAGTCTGACACAAATTTGCTTTTATAAGTAATAATTCTGTGGAGAAATGTATTCTTTTGAGCATTGCTGATCTGATGATTCTGCTTTCATATCTATGTTTTATGGTCTTGGAAGTTCTCATAAAGAATTTCCCTTCACTGTGGGTTTATAAGGTTGCTTTTTAAAAAATTGTTTCCATTTTTTGAAATGTTACTCTTCCACTCACAAATAGTTGTTAGAAAAGTAGATCCATATGGATCGCTTTACATGCCAGGAAACTGATACAAAAAAAGCATGGATATCTGAAAAATTCTTTTTCGGGATGCGATAGCCTGGATATCACTACTCTAATAATGGCTTTAATGGAACGTAAATATTCAGTACACCCCACTGTACCGCTGAGATTCTGGAGATTAACACGAGTAGTTTGGAAAAATTTCACAAGCCCAGAAAAAGTGTTTTACTTAGGATCTGGACAGGGATTTCTTCTAGTATGTGAAAAAACAATCTGGCTCTTCAACAAAGCATTGCTTGTTTATTTGAAGAGACAGACAGGCTAATTTCACCCTGAAGATGCAATATTGTCAGTCAGTCAGTTAATCTTGTGTCACGACAGTCATTTATGAGACTGGCCATCCATAACTAATGAAAAATTTGTCTTTTGTAAAATGTATGAATTGGACTAATCTCAGCATGTATAGAAACTTTCCTTTTTTCCTGATTTTTTTTTTAATGGGTAAAGTCTTGCATTTGTAATATATTCGAGCTTTCAACCCCTGAGGGTTGTAGAATCTCAAATCTAAATGGAGTTAGAAGCAAGCTTCTTTCAATACATACACGATATTCTCATTATCACTTAATGTTAGCAATTTAAATATTGTGCAGCTCCATGTTGAAGTTCCAGTGTTTTACTCGTTTTATTCCAGTGGTCATCCGTGAGAATTTATTACATTTTCCAGATTGCAAACATTACTGCTGCTGAGGCTCATACACAATTTTCCTTTAAGTACTGCAGCAAAGTGCTGATTTAATCACATTTCCAAAGGGTCCGTAACAGTCTAGTGTATTTCTATAGCAGCGTTTGAAAGTACAAATATGTTGTTGTTGTTAACATGCTTGGACATTGCAGCTAAAAATCAACTGAAACAGACTGTAACATGTAATCTAGCCATAGTCCAAATATAGTGCAAGCAAATAAATTTTGTCATTAATCACTGTGACAATCTTATAGATCAACGCTGGTGCAGTATGCAAATCAACGTTTGTGGGACCAAAGTGTGATAAGCTGAGAAAAAACACTTCTCTGCCCGCTTTGATCCTTTTTCTATACGTTTTCCAGAACCCCGCGGGCGGATATTCAACTACAGTGAGGGTATGGGCTTCAACTGCATAATGCGGTAAATCATAAGCGTTGGAACACCGTTCACCTCTGCCGCTCGGATCAGCCCTGATCAGCAGATAAACACTGCCCAACTTCAGGAGAAGATGCACTGGCTGAACAGAAGGTGTCGGAAGCTCTGCCCAGAAAGTGACATCCAAGCGTGTAAATATATTTGAAAACAAATCTTGAATCTCACGTGACATTCACACGGCTTTGATAAGATGGCGGAGTAACAGCTACTTAGCATGTCTTTTTGTATTTCACAATACAATAAGATTATTTGAGATACTTCTAAAAACGCCTGTTAACAAAATCTTGTGCCTGAATTATTTGCAAAGAATTACTGTAAATGTTAGGTCTTGTTCTGCAATTTAGCACTTAGGATGAAAGTAAAAAAAAAAAAAACTTCAGTCACTGAAAGTGTAGGTTCACATAATGTTTCTGACAAAGATATTTAATGTGAATCATTTTGGTTAATAAATGAATGAAAAAGTGTAACGTTTTGTTTGTATGACTTAGATGAAGATCTGATCATGTTTAAGTTAAATTTATGCTGCAAAATTTTCAAAGTATTTGAAGGTTCCACAAACTATCTGAGACCACTGCGTAGTTAGTGGTGGACCACCTCTCTAGGGGTGTCAGTTTTCTGTTTATATTTTGCCTTTTTTGGGTCCTAACATCTCAGTCTCTTTCTCTCTCACTCTCTAGCTCTATTTCTCTTTCTTACTCTGTCTCTCACAGGGCATCTCTTGTGTTTCTGTTTTTTATACTGCACTTGATCACTGTGGAAAGCATTGCAATTGATTATTTGTCTGTGTTGCTGCTTTTGTTTCTATGTTACTGTAATACAGCGACTGCAATAAAAAAAAAAACAGTATCACATACAAAATAACCGATTTCCTGGCTAAGGCCTGGGAGTTGCAGATTTAAATATTTTGTTCTGTGAAATGTCTAGTAATTTCTGCAGTTAGTATCTTACTAGACATGTTGAAATGAGTGCTGCCAAATGATTATAAAATATATCTAAAAGCAAAAAAAAAGAAAAAAGTGTTTCTTAATAGCACTGACATTCTTGCTAAGGCTGAACATAATGATAAAATTAAAGCCAAAAAAAATGGTCCATATCCACACTGCACAAAACGTAATTTCTGTTNAGAAAAAAGTGTTTCTTAATAGCACTGACATTCTTGCTAAGGCTGAACATAATGATAAAATTAAAGCCAAAAAAAAATGGTCCATATCCACACTGCACAAAACATAATTTCTGTAACNTTAAAGCCAAAAAAAATGGTCCATATCCACACTGCACAAAACGTAATTTCTGTTACTAAATAACAAGTGAACCTTTATGGTTCCAATAGAGTCTCAAGAATAATCTGTGAGATATGACATTCAGCTTACACTGTGTAGAACATTGATGTCTGTGCCGACCGTTCACCCTTATACCGATGCTCCATTCTGGTATACTTTTATTACTGAATGGAGAGACCTTTGCAGAGGAGCATCCACCACGCTGCCAATATATTATGTGAGCTCGCCCAAGGAGCGAATAGTAATTGCATCTAAAAGCCCGTGGCCTTTCAAATTCAAATTGGCTGCAAAGCTCCTTCTCTCGACAGTTGCAGAGCTGCCAGTCAAAGGCATTTACCTCACTGTCAGCCAGCCTCTTATGTGCTGCTCATTGCTACCATCCATTCTACTAACTACAGTTTGCGTTTGTGTCAGCACTGTGTCTGAGATCTTGGAAAGAGTGTACAGTCCACCTTAAACATTCTCAGTGCATTACACGAATCCGCCAAGACAATGCACCGTACAAATTGATAAACACGTACGCATAATTATTCTACTCTTCTGGAGCGTTCTTAGAGACTTTTTTCCTGTTAGGAAGAGATAATAGGATTGGTTAAAAAAATAGAGCAACCATTAATAGTATTAATATAGCAGCAGCTAGTGGACCATGTCATAACCCAAGGTATGAGCCTGAGGGAAGCTGAGTCCAACCAAACCTCAGTTCTTTCACTGTTGCCTCTGTCATCGGAACATTCAGAACTTTAACCAAGTGAAACATTTACTACTGTAAAGTACAGCAACAGTTCACAAGAATACCTTGCATTTACAGTACATTTACAGTCCAGTACTGTACTGCAGAATGACAACTTCATGTACTGTATTGTACTGCAACCACTACAGTCCTACAGTCTTCTTTAATTTTACCCCATTTGCAATATATATTTTGGTATTCAGAATTGAAAGACCACAAAAGGTGATGGAAGACAGAGCTTGTCTACACCAGAGCAACAAACAGCCATAGTGGACCTGGTTTGGGCGAACAGTTCATGAGGTAGGGTTTGACGTGACAGAGAGAAGGAGATGTGGAAGGAATATCACTGCTCAACGTGCTGTGCTAGAGGTCCCTGGCCAGCATGGGATGAAGTATCTCACTGTGCTGCTGTTGGTTATCCATTTCCGTGCTACCATAGGTGCCTGCAGCACCCAACACCGAAGAGCATTTCTTGATACACTCCTTACTGCTTTTGTTCCTCTAGACATCGGAGAAAATGAAAGACCACAGAGTCCTGTGTGTCATCATTTGGGACAATGTAGCTTCCCATCGAGCAGCTCAAATTCAGAGCTGGTTCGATAAAGAGAATCATTTGATATCTTTGCATCTCCCTCTACTGAATCCAGTAGAAGATTTTTTTTTTCTATGACGATTAAAGGTTTATGATCCCCAACCATTTGACCATGCTTACCTACTGCAAGTCATGGATATATTTCTCCAGAGTCCTGCCAAGCCTGGACTCATCATTCCAGGGGATATTGTCCCCGCCGCTGGGCCAGGGACAACATTTAGTGTGATGCTGATGAAATTTTTTGGTATTTTTGTGAGATGCGACAGGACAATGTTAGATTTACTCTACTGCTGGACAGTGACTTACAGCATTTTTCACTCTTTTTTATGCATGAATGAAAATAGTACAGTGAATGAGTTTACTGAAAACCAGTCTATGAACTCTTGCTGTGTTTAATACTGTAATGGGTATAATATCTCTTGTGTATAACTTTCACACTGACTTGGAAACAAAAAAGAAAGCACAGTAAGAACAAAATCTAATGTATTCATTAAGTGTACACATTGTGATGAATGAATTAGATTAATTTGTTAGATTGTGCAAGGATTTTTGCAGAAAAGTCTGATTTTGGTGATGGTGTGCATGGTTTTGAACACGGTGTAACATTTTGGGCAGGAATTCATTCTGTTGTGAGAAAATGGTGAACTGTTTTGGTGCTTATACTCGTGAGGATAATGAGGCACAATTTCAGCAAACGTGTGTACACAATGGGGAAAAACTGCAAGTGAAACATTTCTGTAAACGTCTCTTTCGGTTGGTTTCTACTGTCAGCTACAAGTCAATCATTTCTCCCTTATTTTCTAGAAAACAAAGAATGCAAAATCATGTTTGCTCTACTAACTTTGTAAAAAAGCATAAAATTTCAGTTGCCTCAGACAATTAGTAAAGCTCCTATTTATTACTTTATTTAAGGCTTTGAACTGTTTTGATTATAACTTTATGAGAAGGAACGTGCGTGTCCTTCAGAACCAAAATAACGTGGAATAAGATGCTCCAACCCTTGTGCTGGCTCTGCTAATTGGTTCCCGAGGGACAGAACGATCATCCCAGAACCTAATTCATTTTTTTCATCTGAGGCAAACCAGCTAACATGAGGCGATTGATGGGAAACTAAAAAAGCAAATATAATGGTGTAGGACATCTTGTTCCATCTCTATCACTCTCCTTGTAGCTTGCAATCTTTGGGCCTTCACCTTGACGTTGGGCATATCGAGTTTTACAATTGAGCAATACTTAATACGACTGAGCTTCTTTGACGAAGGGTCAGGAGGAGGTTCTATAAGTAGTGATGCACCCATGACCTTTAATTTCAAAGCAGTTAGGCCACCTGGACTTCTTACCCATTCTGAGAAAGCATCATCAAATAGATAAGACCCTACACCCATATGAAAACAGAAGAACTTGTAGTGATTCCTCTTAGAATGTTGAGAGATGCTTAAGTATTTACTAGCATATTTCTTATGCCCTCCTTTCCAGTGCTGATGCCCTTTAGAAGTGAGGCATATTCCAAAATTTGAGTGATGGACTGTACCACCTGTAACTTCTCAGGCCATCAAATACATCACTGCACGTACAAAAACACTACAGATCAAACAATGTACCAGTCCAGAGCCACAAAATACTGCCACTGCTTCAATGGTGACTGTAGGTTTAACTTTATTTTTTTTTGAAAGAACTGCGCTGGGAAGAGGATGAGTTTGATCATTACTGAATTCACATTATATACAGAGTATGTAGTCCTAATGTTAATGCCTTTGTTGCTGAACTGATAAATGTTTAAAGGCAGTTTGCCATCCTTAAATAAAACATTACAGCACATGTACTTAAGTGAAGATTAACAGAGACACCGAATAGTGTGAACATGGTTTACAATACCAGATGGGCACGTTTTTTTAAAAATTTTAAGTGTTCACTGCACTACACGTTCCCTTGTACGTATAACAGGAACCACATGTCTCTTTGCCCATTTTGTTCCTAAAGATATTTCTTCATGTATTAGCAACCCAACAGCCCACTCCTTTCTACATGTACTGACATGTGGATTCTTGCTGAGAATAATAATAATTTAAAAATCTCATTACAGCCTTTGCAATGTGACTCAGCTTGATGTGCAGGGCTATGGTGCAGTATCGCTTTTGGACTCATTTGGAGGAGGGAAATGCATAATTAAAAAAGCAACAGGGATCACTCGAGTTTGCCACAAATGTTTCTGTGCCAGATGTTATGCACCGCTCCAACCCCAAATGAGCTTGAGTGCAGGAACACTATGGGAGGTGCAAAGGTTAGTCATGAATTTTTAGCAGATGGAGAGGATAATATTCCGGCAAATAAGATGTGAGGTCCATTCCCCTCTCAAGCAAAAGTGATTATCAGGTCCTCTTTTCTTAATTGGTTAATTATCTCTATCAGTCAGAGTTTTTACATTTTTAAATAAGATGTGTACAACCGTTACGAAATATATCAAAATCAAAAGTGAAGCATCATTAAGTTTCTTTGGCTCAACATTGGAGGAGACCCCCGCCCCCAGTCCCATTTTCCCATTTCCACCATTACTATAGCAGGGGATAATGTTAGACTCAACACAACATTGTACAAAAATTAATAAAGAATTTTTTTTTGAATGAATCAAAATTTCCATCGCAGGAAACAAAGCCAAACATTATATTCACATCTCATTTATGCCCCCTCTGTCTGATTATTATATATATTCATGGCATGGCATCACCTTTTAATAACACTTCATTAACTTCAGTTTTCTTTCCTGTAGCACTCAACATTTTCAAGGATAAACCAGAGTTTTGGAAATGGAAATTATGCGCAAGTGCGCTGTTTACAGCAGGTTTTTGGTGTTGTGCTTTTGTTTTTGTTTTTTTTGAAGATTGTTTACATATTGTTGCTTATTGTTAATTTTGTATGCAAAAAAGAGCTGCAGTATTCATCTGCCTGGTAACATCTCACACCTGTACCTGAGGTGCTGCTTTAGTCACAGTTTAAGAGCCATTCATAGCTTGCCACGGATTTCCCTGTTACTGCTAAGCAAAGTGGAGATGATCCTTGATGTATAAAATGACGTGAGAAACGGGAAGAAAAAGGCTCAGTGGACTCAGTGTTTTCCATTAGAACGTTCCTATCGCTGTAGTGATATCTCTTCACATCTTAGTCCTTCATCACCTCCCTAGTTTTTCTTGATTCTCAGTCTCCTGACAATCAGTGAGATCTTTTTTTTTCTTGTAACCAGCTTCTAACGGCAAAATTTGAGTCTATAATTAAGTCCATTGAAGTAAACTCATTGCAGGACCTGAGCTCTTTGGATTTAACATTTCAGAGGTATTAATATCAGACAAAAATGTAAAAAATAAGCAAAGTAGGCAAACTTAAAAAATAGTGAAGCTCAATAAATTTAAAGTTTTCTTTAGTTCTTCTGAGAATACCTGCAGCAATTTTATAAGACGTTTTCTTCTGCAGACAATGCAACAGCTTGATTAATCTGTTATTGCTTTTTCTCCATTTCTTTGTAAAGTTTATTGGTTACAATGATCAAATAAATGGATTCAGCTATGCTTGAAATGGAACCAGAAAAGTCAGTACTCCCAAATGAAGGACAGTGGAGATACACATTAAAAAGTGGCATTTTTCCCAACTACCTGTTTAAAGCAGGTGAGAGAGATGCCGGTATTGGTGAGGACTGTCCGAATTCAACCTTAGACAACTGCTTCCATCAGACATTATCGTCTCATCTTCACAAATTGAAATTAAACCTGAATTAAAATGTTAAGATGGATTGAGAAAATGTGGCCAGGTGGCTTCCATGACATGCATGTGTCACACCTTTTCCTTAGCAGAAGAGGAAGGAGAATTCAAAGTGTCCAGTACAATAAAAAATGTGCTAACAATGATTTCACAGACACTCTTCCCCCCGGCGGTGAGAATGAGAAGAAAGGAGACCAGGCTGAATACAAAAAAGGAGGATTACTGATAAGCATCCGACTTGAATAGAATAAAGTAAACATGTTCTAGTTTCCCCTTTAAAAAAGGAGAAAAAAAAAGATTTACATGTTTGGCAGCCACTGGTGAGGTAACAGTTGCTCCACCGAATCTGCACCACCGAATAGTAATTCTCCCCAGAGTCATTGTTTGTTAAATTAATTTACTTAGTTGAATCTGTAGATGGTACCAAAACAGAGCATTTTGTACAAATAATATCTCAAATCTCAAAGAATGAAGTCTAGCCTTTCGGGGGCTATTTCTGTATACTATTTACATTTATGGTGCACAGTTTCATGAATATTTCCAACCGCACAGTTTCTATAGAAAGTCTGTTTTCATGTTTTGTGTGTTTTTCTGAGACTCCTTGGTGAACTGGCCTTAGATTCAGAAAGAGTTTTTTTTTTACATTTATAGTATGATACTATGAGAACTATAGCATGATTTTGTTTGACTACCGTGGCATATGCTGTAAGACATGTGCTGTCCAGAAAACAATTTGTTTTGGGTTGAGGATGAGGAGGGAAAATGTTCAAGTGGAAACTGATTATGCTGAATGAACGATGGTGCTAGACACGTCTGAGCTAAGTATCACCGAGCAGAACTTTGATAACTAAGTGCAAGTGTGAAGCAGAGATCCTCTGAAACTTTATTAGTAAAGAGACTTAATCATTTTGTTGCACACACAGGTTTGTGGAACAATAGCGATTGGTCCCCTCCTCCTGCTCCCTTTCTGGTCATGCGTGTACAGGATTTACGGAACATTGCATGTATGTGTGTAAACATTTCTACTTGTATTATTAGTATTGGAGCAGTGGAGGGAGCTGTGACTCTCCAATAAAGCACCGCTGTTGCATGTTTGTAAATAGTTGTGTCTAAACATTGTGGGGAAATATAGGTGGATTGTCGACCTTCTCTATGGTCGGTCTGTTCAAGAGCTTTGGGGCAGGCCTGTCATGTTCTGTGAGTGCTGTGACCCATGGTCTAGTCTCCCAAGTCCTCCCTTCATAACGCTGCTGACAGCACCACCAAAGCAGGTCATAGCAACGCTATTGTTCTGTTTCATTCTATTATATTCATCACGCGCCCATTTTCCATATTTTTTCCACACAGTAGCTGGAAGACAGACTGAAAAATATTGTTTTTCATTAACCTCATAATAAAGCAACCATGCGTTTCATACAATAGAATTTTTTGACCCCACGTGTCACGGTGTTACGGCATTTCATTTCCAACCTAATACTTTTTAGATTACGTATACAATTAAAAAAATAATAATAATAATTTGATCTGGGAAACGAAATTGGAACGTTATCAATGGTAGTGTTTAGTTAACCTCCCTGTTTGGCTTCGTCATGTTAATCGCAAATTAATAGGCTACCAGCATGTTGCACATGCCTTATGTTTCAACAGAGTAAATATTGCTGGATCTCTGCTGTGTGCTCCATCACCCTGGGAGAGAACCCCCCTCCCATGTAAATGATTCTTTGCTTTCTTTTCTCAACAGTCAAGGAGCCATCTGCTGAAAACCACAAGTTCAATTACTGTGGAGGGACTCTTTCCCCATTACTCACTGGGACCAGCTGGAAGGGGGGAAGGGACTTTTAATGACTTTGAAAGTGTAGAAAGTGATCAATAAGCCCTTTAAAATCTCTGCCCTCTCCTTAAAATAAAGACAATTTTAGTCCATCCAAGAATTTATACATATGCTGTTATTATCACTGTAGATTGTTAATAAACATATTTGGCTGCATAGAACTAAAAAGTTAAAGTACGTTTGTTTATTTGTTTGTTTGACTGTTTTTCCAGGAAGAATAGAGGCTACCCTTTCAAAAAGACTGGTTTACGATTATTATCGTAATTTGCTGCCAAATTCACAGTTTAACAAATGTGCAGGGAAAAAGGGTGTGGGGGAAAAAAACTGTAATAATGGTTAACCTAATATTTGCTTTCCTGTGAAAAGTTGTCTCATGAAATTAACAATTTGAAAAGGGAAAAACGGTTGAGAATAAACAGCCAAAAAATAAACATCTCCTAAACATAACATAGTACACCATCTAAAACAATACTGTGCAGTACAAATTTTTTTTGTAATGGCTGATAATGTAAATTTATGAAGCTCAGTTGCATGTGTCTTATCATGTGTTCAGCAATTAATTTTAACACGCTTTATCACATATAATTCCTGCTCAAACAAAATGTCCCTTCTCGCAAATACCAGAGTAGTTTTTAGGACATGAATTTTGTCATAGACGACGCAAGTTCTTGGTAAACAAGTTATGATGTGTAATTTATTGATCATATTCTACAAAAACTGTGGAAGAACCAAAAATAACGACCAATTGTTATTTATGTTATTTAATGCCAGTGATTTCCTATGTGGTTTGTGACACTAGCCTGCTGGTCTTTAGGTAGAATTTTAGCAGAACCCAGTACATAGTTGCTCACCTACTGTCGGTTACTTTTTTAAATCTTTGAAAATGTCTTTATTTTAGGCAGTTTAAGGGTGGTCATGTAGATGTTCACAGTACATTCAGGTAGTTATGAGACTGACAGTGGTGTGTTCCTGCGACATAATGCACACACATGCACGAAACACTTCATTCCGAACAACTTAGGTAAATACAATGTGCATAATTATGTTCATTTTTACACCTTGCTGCATAAATAACAGATTTACAAAGAACTGGGCTGTTTTCCATTACAGAAAACACTTCATTTTGAGATGTATTTGATATGGAGCTGAGGGCTCCGAGGAGGGAAGCTATAGTTCTAACAGCGAGCACATAGGCTATTACGAAAAGGAACTCACCTTGAAGGCTCTGGAATTACTTGTATGGTGTTTTGTGGAAGGCTTCCCCATGGCAACCAACTGTTGCAGCGTATGCTGTGATAGGCTTCTGGGAGTCCAATCACAGCTGGCTCACATATGGAGCCTAGGTCCTGCGGAAGGGACATTTTCTGCATGCCAAAAGGTTGGAGATGTAGTTGGAGCTGTCACAACTCTGACAAGAACAATGTGAATGAAGAATAAAAGCAAACAATAAAAAGTAAACATGAAATGTCAGCTATCCCTGATCCACAAATACATCTCTTTCATTTTTCACCGTCTGCTTTCCTTTCAAAACTAGATCGTGTTGGCTTCTTTATTCATTTCAAATATTCATTTTACTTAAATGTATGCTTAATAATGCTGTGCTGTGTACACAGAACACAAACGTAAACACTGACACACTGCTTGTGATTTCAGATTGAGAAGATGGATTTTCTTTACATAATCAGGTTGCCAGCTGCTGTTTGTTTCTTTGTGGGCAAAGTATAATGTATGAATGTCCAACAATAGACGGGCATCCAGGTAAACCCTGTTCTGTGCCTTCTGGGATTGTTTTTTTGATTTCCAAGATTTTCGTTGTATAAATATTCTCAAAATGAATGGATGAAATGAGCAAGATTTTCCCATGCATGATTTAAAAACCTAAAACTTGTAGTTTATCTTGACTTTTTTCCACCTTAGGGTGTCTATGGTATATTCTTCTCTATTGCCCAGTGAAAAAGAGACTAGACGGGACTTCTCAGATTTTGAGGAAACTAACACTTATTTTTCAAGACTCCAGACACATCTAGGAGACTGTCACCTTGAAAACCTGCATGTTCCATTTTCATCCACACCCTTCTGCTCACCACCTTGCTCTGGTTTCAGGTGAAACCCATCAAGGAGAACATCAAAAAAAGGACCAATCGAGTCAGTTTCAGCAAAATCTTGCTCAGTATCCATGAGCTCATGCAGATCCCTACAATCTGTTCCTTCAGCTTGTTTCCATTACTATCACTTACTTACCTAAATCTTAGTTTCAGAATCACCACCTTTCAGTATTAGCAAACTCTGCACCTGTGCCCATTATCATCTCTTCAACCCATCTTACTGCAACCAAAGTATTTTCCATCTGTGATTATATACACCAAGCTGCCAATTTATACTCCAATGGCAGTTGGATTGTACCTATCTAGTAGTGTGTTATGCCTCCGTTGGCCTTCAGAAGAGCATGAATTTATCCTTGCATAGATTCTGCAAGATACTGGATGAGTTGTGCAGGATTGTTGCACCATGCAGAAATGTTTGTGCTGTGTGTAAACTGGGTAGCGGCACAGTCTCACTGCAAACAGCCCTTTCCACCTCATCAGAAAGATGCTGAATAGGGTTGAGACCAAGGGACTGTGCAGACCACTGAAGCAATGAAATCGTGCTGTTATGTTCCTGCAGTTTATATTTCTGATTTGAGATTTTATTTTATTTCTGTTGTTACAACTGCAAACTTTAAAGATGCTTGCGCAATCTGACACACCCCCAATGCCAACTATCCATCTATAAGTCTCTCTATCTGTCTGTCGGCCTGGCTGTCGTTTGAACTTGGTAGCTGAAACAGTAAAAAAAAAACAACATAAAGAGACCTGTAGCCGATCCTTGTGTAAGTCTCGCCATGGATGATATCGGAAGCAAATTTAATTAAATAAATGTTTCAACACACTGTATAAATACTCATAATGATGGTGCCTGTACAGTGGTTTTAACAAACTTTTAACAGCTCAGATTGACTCTTGAAATAACTGACAGCTTTACAGATTAGTGTCATTAGTGGTCACGGGAGACACTGTCAGCTCAAGGTTAAAGTTCACCTCTAGCTGTGCACCGAATGCATTTGTTTTGCAACCTCCCTGGAGAGCTTGGTGAAAAATTGAGTCGCCAGCTCCCTCCCAATTAAGGCAGTTGCTTGCTTGTGAAACTTTCCTTAGGCTGAAAGGTGACCCATGGTTGTCAAGGGCAATTTTGCCCAGTTATCTTGTTTGCTGCCAAAGGTGAATTAAGGTTTCTGGCAAGCCTTAAAACAAAGCAAATGGTATGTAACATCAAGATAATTCTATTCTTCAGTTCAGCATCACAGCGGTGTGTTGAAGAGCATCCTCATCGCTCTAAACCTCTCAGCATGAAGTTAAAACTGTTCTCTTGCCTCCAATTACATCTTCAAAGCAGATAGGCACATCAATCATTGAAGGAGAGAAGATGAAGCAATCAAATATATTAGCTAAAGATGCTCTGTTTTCTCCCAAACGCTCTTTCTCCATTCATCCAGAAAGGACACACTGAGTCAAACACAAAAGCCACTTTGTTTGTAAAGTCAGCACAATGAGTAATGTACCATGTCATAAAGGACAAAGTCAAACCTCTCAAAATTAATTAAAACCACTCAGACATGTTGACTGTGAATGACTTTGTCTGAAGCCTGGGACTGTGTCACTGTTAATTCATTAGTTTATTTTGATAAAATATGTTCAAGGATAAATAATTTAAGGTATAATATATGGTAATATATCTGACTACTCATCACAATCTTGATTTTGTTTGAGTATTGGAACAATACATTATAGATAAGGAAGTAAACCAAACATTAACAACAATAACAATGGCGCACTATGTTTTCAGAGATAATGACAGAACTTGTCCTTGGAGCTTAATGAGAATTGATAAACAAAATGTTAAAATTTAATTGTTGTTTTTTTTTTATTCAGAGTGCATATATTTATTACACTATAAAACAATAATCAAAACAATTGGGAGCTGACTTCAGGGTAAAGCTTTGAAGAATAGATCGAAAAAAGGAGCAGATAGACCAAAGATACTATTGTCCATGGAAAAGCTATAAATAAAGCCTCAAATAAAATAGTTCTGATGGCAGCAACATACTGCAAAGGTCAGCTTGTGCAGTCTGTAAACCAACTATTCAACCATCCGTCCGTCCATCCATCCATTATTAGTAAGCGCTTTAACCTGGTCAGGGGGCCTGCCAGCCTACATCTCATAATCACTAGACTATGAAACAACCTCCGGATAGGATCCCAGTCTATTTCTGAGTCAGTAAACTGTCAACATTAATTGTTTTGCAACCCAGCGATATTCTGGAATTCTTTTTGTGATTAAATAACCAAATTTTGTCTGCTTATTTGTGCAAAATGGTACAGGCGGCATTTTTCTTTTTGTGCTGCATGCAATATGGGATGGAAGGGTGCAAGTCATATACAGTAGATCATATTGCTTCAGTATGGCATGAGGGGAGTTTGCAGAACCACAGTCAAAGAACAAACACATGGCTTTCATACACCACACCCCCTCCTAACTACACCTATCATATGCAAAGCCAACACAGACAGTATATCTAGTTACATTGCGTTCAACAAACACATAGCTGTCATGATGCCTTTGTTTAGGACACCTTTCCTTGGGGAAAAAAACAGAGCAGCTGAGACCTGTCCTGATCCACTTTCCCCTGTGGAACCCATGAGCTCCTGAATAAAGCAACACTAAACTTGAGTTCCAGAGTCTGTGTCCTCTTGTCCCACAAACCAGTTGTCATAGTGAGAAACAACAGAGACAATAAGGTCTTTGACCTTCAGGAACATCATGGATAAGAAACTAAACCTACTGCTACGCGCATTAGATTAAATCCAGAACTTTAAGTTCACCTGAGAGCAGTTTCAGTCCCTTCATGACACTTTGTGAGATGCTGATTTGGTCCTTGCATGACTATTCCAGTTGAAGACTCTCACAGCAGATCTTCAGATGACCTCTTGTCTCATCACCCTGAACTGATATGCTGCACACAGAATCATTTGTAGTTTCTTGAGTCATTTCACCAGGTCTGTTTATGTGAGCAGCTCTTTAGACAGACGTGTACCCTGAATAGCCACTGTGGTAAATTTCAAGGAAAGCCCCATGTGATGTCAAGTGTTATGCAAATACAACCTTTACAGTTTTTCACCCAGAGCCTGACAGGCCATAGGCAGGTCCACAGATATCATCCCTGCTTCACAGCGCTGTGCTAACATTAGGGGTGGAGAAGCAGACATGGTCTCTGGACATCAGAGATCCATCCACCTTAGGGATTCTTATCTCTGCAAGAATTTTCTCATTTGTTTCTGATTCAAAATCCTTTCTCTTATTTGGCTTGAAATCAGCAGTGAGATGTGTAGTTAAACCTTCCCTTATGTTCTCGTATTCTTCCAGTCTGCAGTGATTGACTGGAAATTGGACGAAAAGGTGCCTTGATAGGTGCAACTCTGCAATCACCTCAGTGTTACTTTGCTGAATGAGTTTTCAACAAGAGATCCATTTTCAATGCCTCGAGATTTTATATAAGAATGCAACAAAGCTATAGTTTTATGGGGGACTGGGCTGGACTTGAGTGCCCAAATAATAAAAAAAGTGTACCCACACACATGGTATCATGCAGTCCTCCATATTCAGGTAAGAGCATAGAAAACTGCACAGTTAAATATTTTGTTATTACCATAAAACATGAGTAAAAAAGACACATATTTCTTATATGTTATATGTTATATCTCATATATAACGCATTTCATATTTGTTATAGTTTAATGAGAAGCTTTATTGCACTTTTTACTCATTAATACCTTTTGATTTTAACCTAAGGAGAACTGAATCACCGACCACCTGAGCACAAACAGTCAAAAAACACAACAGGCACTGACAGACTTATTTCTTGTTGTTGGGTTTCAGGCAATACACCCTGGATACAACATCTGGGGAATCATTTTATTTCCTTCAGGTTTAACATTGAAAGAAAATGTGCCTTTTTAGGTTATATTTTAAGCATTAATTCACTCATTGTATTGTCTCTAAAGTATAGCATCATCTCCCTTTTAACAGAAACATACACTATCCCTTCTGCCTTCAGCCACTTTCGAAGGGAGCTATAAAAAGCAGCATACTGTATGTGCATGTCAGGGGGATGAAGAAAGTGCGGGCAAATTTCAAACAGCTTCACATCGTTTCACATCAAATAGACTGAAATCAATATGTTTGTTCTACAAAAAAGGTTAAAGTAAAATGTCTGCGAATGTCATATCTCAGAAAAATGAGTATTTTTTAAACAGATTTTTAAACAGGTATTTTGCTCTTGTCTGCAAGAAACACATTAGGAATACACAAGTAAAGGCATACAGTACCTAACAATACATGGATAAATGTCAAGCTGATCCCGACTTTTGAGAAAGTACTTTAAACAGACTAATGGTTTGTTGAGCACTATGATCAACATTAAAGTAAAGAGAGGCTTAAAACTGAATTGCTTTTGAACGAGGATTATGCCTGGCCAGTGGAAACAAATACATTCAGTGTAGGAGTTTCTGGAGAAATCTGGTGAGACCATAGTGATATCTAATTGAGGCCTCAGCTGCTTCAAGCAGACATTGCCCTGTTCCCACATCAATGTGATAATCTCTCAGTGGCTCAGTTGCTGAGTCTCACACTGATGTTTCCACTTGAGTAGGTCCACAAACCCATTTTCCTTGCCACATGTATGGAAAAGGGTTGTATTCTTGGCTTATGCAAAGAAAGTCTAAAAGAAAAGTCAGCAATCGTTTCCTCAAAAAAATATGGATAATAGACTAAGACAACATTTAAGGAAAGTGCAGATATGAGAAGCAAACAGTAATGGATAACGAAACAAAGTCGGTGTCAGTAGCTGGAAATAATTCCCTCTTGTTATTTTTAGCCATGTCAAAATTATAGGGTTGGCAGTATTTACACGAAACGTTTTGTACTGTATTGATGCTTTGTATTTACAATAAGGCATAAGGGTGGAACACTGAGTGGCATTTCACCTCACAGCACATGCTCTGTTTCAGTGTGGGCTCAAATCGCTCGTAGTCTGTGTGGCATGTGTGTTCTCCCTGTGTGAGATGCTCCTGGTGCTCTGATCTTCTCCCACAGTCTAAACACATTTGTTTCGGGTTAAGTGGTCATTCTAAATTGCCCATACTCTGTGCGTGTGTGTGTGTGTGTGTGTGTGTGTGTGTGTGTGTGTGTGTGTGTGTGTGTCCACCCTTGGATGGTATCCCATCCAGGGTACACTAGCCTATCCTAGTGCCCAGTGGGCGAGGGTCCAGACTGCTGGGACCCTGATCAAGACAACTGAATAGTAAAGATAATAGTTTAGGTCCAAACTTAATTGATATTCAAAGTAAACAAAGGGATTTGGTGTGAACCACTCTTCTTTGCAGCAACAGATATTCACTGCCATAATATCTTCTCCCCTTTCAGATTCCTTATATAGTTGCCATTCATTCAACAGAAATTTTTGTCCTACGTGACATACAGGCGTAATGTAAAAGAATACTTTAACAAGTTGTCGTCAACCCAAAAAATGAAGATTTTTCATATACAGTCTGTTTCTGGGGAGCTGACAAAAGTTGATTTGTTCTTAGAAGTCATGGCCTTCTTCTTGAGCTACTGCTAAGAAGCATTCAGTAGGTACCTCTTTCAAGTGGAGAGTTGTTTACAGTCGTTGAGAGAAAAGCAGGCATCCACTTCTTAGTCACTCTGCCCAAATGGAACAGACAGTGTTCCTTCTCACTGCAGCCTGCTTCTTCGGCTGTGATATCTGAGACAGGACAGCTGAAAGAGGATTAAATGCCCTTATTGAGACCAAAGGGTTGTTCTGGAGATACAGCCAGACAAAAACAGGAAAAGGAAAAGAATTAAAATTAACCTACCAGCCCAAGTGATAACATGCAGAAACTTCATATTCTGTTCATGGCAAAAGTTGAAGGATCAGTGTGTTCATAGAGAACTAAAAATTTTTATTGTGCAGCGCAGTATTTGTCATAAATCTCTTTGTTAAGTAAATATTTTAAATGTTTTATTTCAACAGACCCTATATTTTGAGCGGCATGAGCTGAACATAGAGTTGCATTAAATCCAGTTTTTCAGCATAATATTTACAAAAGCATATTAGGTGCATAGCTTGACCCTTAGCACCTCGGAAATGAATTTATTTCCTAACTTCCAAAAGAGTGAACACTTCAAACATGCTACAAAGTTCCGTTTGGTTAGATTCTGTGTTTCCTCAACAAGAAAAAGGATTTATCTTTTGAGAAACTCTGATTAGAAGGGGCAGGGGGATGCATTGGATGCACCTGCTTCTGTAGCAGTCTTTCCGGCAAGCTGAAAATGCAGCACCCTGGGCAGAAGGTCCTCTGCAGTCCTACTGAGACTGCTGAGCCATGTCTTGCCATCAGCACTCCTGTGAGGGGCTCAAAGCAAGTCTGTGCCATGTAAGCCTAGTGTGGCTCCTGTGTGTCGCTCTACAGTTGCCTTGGTTCATGGCCACAGCTGTTGTAAATGAGCCAGTCTGCAGATGTATCTCAGGTTCAAACCAGAGCCAGCAGAAATGAGGAACTGGGGGTGGGAAAGTCAGCCAAAAGTGGCCACACTATGCTGCTCTGCTTTACAGCATTCTCCCACTGCTTTGAATTTCATGATATTTCTCTCTTCTTTCTCCTAGTCTCCTTGTGCTAACAGTCACTCTAACCATTTATCTACAGTATCAGTACTCACAAGGAGTATTGTAGTCAAATGCATACAGTATGTTAGCTAATATGTAACAGGTTCCTGAAGAAGTGATATGATAAGCTCTCATTGTGGTCACTTCACTGAAGAAGTTTCTTTCCATCCTTTCATTAAAAATGTTCAATCCAGGGTCACACTGGTCAGGAGCCTATCCTGAGACAATGAGGTGTGAGCCAAGGTACATCCTTGATGGAGCACTACTCCATCACATGGTAGTCATGCACACTCATTCACGCACACATACACCTACTAAGGGTAACTTATACTCATCAAGTCACTTGAAACTCATCGTTGTACTTTGGAAGGAACCTTAAGCAGCTCATTTCCAAGATAAGTACTTACTTTGGCTTTTTCACATTATTATAAATCATTTTAAAATTGTTTTTAGTTTGTGAACAGTTTTATTCAAGGAGAGTTTAGTTTTTAGGCATTCATACAGTTAAATATTTTGAAATAGAGATATTTGAAATAGCTGGGAAATGCTCTCCTCAAAGGTTCAACGTCACTACCCTTACTGGGGCTTGAACCTACAAACAAGAAGTTATCAGTGCATTGCAGTTGGTGGAGCAAGGGTCTATTCATGGTGTGGTAGAGTCCTTCATTTGCCTGCATTAAAACTGATGACCTCATGTTTGGTCGTAAATCTGTAGAAGGAATTAAATCAAAGACTTTGTGGTTATCTCAGAGGATACCCATACTACTTATGAAAAGTTAGCATATGTGTCTTTACTGGAGGAAGAACCTACAAAAGAGAGTTGCCAAAATGGCCCTGGTTGGATTGGAAGGACAAGTTATAACTGACATTTAGGATTTAGTGATAGACTGGGATCCCGCCCATGAATATGGTTATTCATAATGGATGAATAGATGGATTTCATTTTAACTCAGGTCATCCTGTAAATCTATCAGCCTGAAGCTCAGTGTTGGATGCTGTTCATTTACATCATCAGTGTTCATCTGTTAGCACAGTGAAATTCCACACTTTATTTCCTTGCTCTGGACCATCATATTTCTTCTTCCCAACTTCAAAATGATACATGCAGCAAAGTACTTTATTAATTACAAAACATTTCAAAATGTTGCGAGGTCTAGGTGAGACAGAAGGGGCACCTCTAGATACCTTTCCGTTCTCTTATGTGTCTCTAATAATGTTCAGTTCTATGCAGATCTTGCTGTCTGTGCAGTTGAGCTTGTCTCACTGCCAATTTTTGCTACCCTGAGACCCAATTTGAAATGTTTTATGACCCTTTCTAATATATGCGTAGGACATTTTGTCAAGCACAAAAGTGCTAATAATGACTGCTGGGTGTAACATTTGTTAAATAAATGAATATTCCATGTTAACATCCATAACACAATCCATGCAATATTTCTGTGCGGTGATTAACAGAACAATTTAAAAAGACTGATTCTCAAAACACATCAGTACTCTTTTAATATGTCACTGAGATTCATATACTCAATTGACCATAAGCTAAAACATATTTCTGAACTGCTCTAAATAACACCCCTTTTTTCCAGGAAATGCAGGATTGAATGCATCCGCTTCTATCATCTCAGGGGAAGTGACACAGTTCTGGTTTAAGGTTCAAACAGATATATAGTCAAAGAAAAACAAGCAATGTATTCTCTTGTGTGGATTTCATTTCACAGTCGGGTATGAAAACGTTGACTGCTGGATTTGCACCTTCATGGAATTTGGAAACAATTGCAGGAGCATCTGCCTACCTTTGGTGGAGTTTAACTTTACCTGCAACAGCCAGGCAGAAAGTGAATTATGATTTACAAAAGCAATTCTCACCTACCTTTACAAATTCCCTGTGTTTGCATTCCTGTAGGATTTTCAATATACTCCCATTAGTTGTGATTTTTTTCTGCCTATGTTCTTCCGAGAACATGACCAAAGGGAGGGAAATTGTCACCATTTTTATTTTTTTTACTTTATCGCAAACTCTTAAAACAATTTCTTTATGAGTGAGTTTGTGAAGAAACGAGTGGAGAAACCAGGTTGGGTACATGCAACAACAACAACAACAACAACAAAAACAACAACAATAATAATAATAATAATAATAATAATAATAATAATGTGCATCTAGATGACTGACAATGAGAGAAGGTGAGCTGTGGGTCCAAAAAAAAGCCACAGTTGGACAGATGTCCGGGTGTCAACTACCCTGGTTGGGCTGCCTGGGCGAGTGTCTGTTCTTGAAAGATCTGGAAGACTCACTGACCCCCTGGTCAGATTAGTCATGAAGTCTTCTGCTGGATCGCAAGTGTGATGTAAATTAAATTAAAGATAAAGTCTTTTGTGTCTAGTTTTGCATGCACAGTGTGTTAGGGTGCAGACATGACTGACAAGCATACGGCAGCAGTGTCAAAGCCAGCGCTATAGTCAGGTCATGAACCCCAATAATAACCAACCCCTCAACATAAGCTGCAGTTATGACAGCTTTGTATCTGATGTACAACAAGTAACATAAAGCTGAGTAACATAAAGCTGTGCTATATAAAAAAATATTTTACATGTGCCAGTTTTCCCTGAAGTTTCACTGTTTCATGCTGCACCCAGAATTCTGACAGTTGTCATCCCCTGCCGTGACAAGGATTACAACATCTTCACAACATATTCATGACTCAACTCTGAAGGCATCATTCAAAGCGTTACCTTAAAATATTTTATGAATTGTAGTGAATTTAATGTTTTAAGCTGTATGTCAGAATACTTGAAAAATGTGGACTTTTGGAGACATATCAGCATTTCATAAATATTTTTCCATTTAAAATATTTCTTTAACCTTGTCTTGACTTCATGTGGAGATTTGGGCTGTGCTTTATAGCCAGCCCCCTGTGTAGTAAACAGTGGTAGTGTAAACTGCAGTAAATGAACACAGTGGGTGGTTAACAATGTAATTACAGAGAAACCTTAATCACAGGTGTTGCTAGACGTGGAGGGGGACAAAGGAGTGTACCGCACTGTACACCCGTTCCATTTTACTTGTTCTTGAAGTACTCTGTAGGGTGGGCGGTGTGCTGTTGTTTACAGAAACCCAACGAGATTAAGTGGATGGGAGCTTAAAGGATGCCCTTTGGAAAGGAACACATCTGGCATCCTCCCAGAAGACCCACTCCAGCTGTTATCACTCCCGGGTTTATGGTACGGAGGACCACAGGAACGGAGCATCAAGCCATGCCGGACCCTGGAGGAGCCGAGTGCTCCGCTGTGTGCCTTGTGCTCCTGCACAGAAGCTGCCTTCTCTCATGGAGACTGTATGAGGGAAAGGCGGTGAACTGTATGTGTGCTATGAGTCTGCTGCGTGAAGAGAACTTGTACTTCAAAGTGCATCATCAAAGTGAGAAAAGATATGATTTAACTCATCAAGATATCAGAGTTTCTAGCTTCTTGGGTGTAATAGTACACTTACACGGTATTTAGGTTTCTTCAGCACAGTAATGTAAAGAACTTCATTTGCTTAGATTTTAGTTTACCATTTCTTACTAATAGTAAACATGTAAAAAATAAAGAAATAAAAATAAAACAGTAGTTTTTTTTGTGTAACTGCAGGTCACACAAAAAAAGGAATGTTACTGAATAACTTGGGATTGGGGGCATCACAGGGACCAGATTTGATATAATTTGTATAATCAAATTTTAGGGTTCAGGGTAAGAATATAACAGATATTAATACAGAAGTTTATTGAGAATTTATCCATCCATTATCACTAACCACTTTATCCTTAGTAGGGTCACGGAAGTCCAGAGCCCATCTCAGTATCACCAGTCCATCACAAGGCAGCCTCACACACACAGCGGGTAGTTTAGTATTTCCATTTAAGCTGCAACACATGTGTTTGGACTATGGGAGGAAACCAGAGCACCTTGAAGAAACCCATATGGATATAAATCCTGTGTGTGTGTGTGTGTGTGTGTGTGTGTGTGTGTGTGTGTGGGAAACCCTCTATTAATGTATAGAACATACACAAACTTGACAGAGACAGGTGGTTTATTATTTTATTTTTTATTATTATTACGAGCTGACCTTTATTTACAATGGACTAAGGCTTTATTTGCTAAAAAAAGTGAAGTATTCCTGTTAAAGCTGTTAAGCTATTGTTTCATTAATTGAGCTAATGCATACATATCTGCCATTTATTTGTAAAAAAATAATATAAACAAGGATTAGGTAACAGCAGTTAGAGCTGCCCATTTGCATTAAAATGATGTGCAAATTATAATTCCTTCTCCTGCTTAAGTACCTTTTATCAAGTTTATCTTAATCTGAATTAATGGTGATAATAGAGTGAAAAGTACCCTGTTGCATATATGGGAAGGTAACTAAGTAGTAGGTTAGTAAAGCAAGCATTGGCTAAACAAACTAATAAAGTTGAAAGAGCTATTTCAGGTGTAATTTATGCTTAATCTTTAACTCTACCTGGTTAACATTGTCCACATGTGAGGAAGTCAAGCCTACAGGTTGTGTCATGAAGGAAGTTTGATCGTGTTATCAAACAACTTGAAGGAATAATTATCCATCCTTAATCATTACCAGAAGAGGTGAACCCAACCAGTACCATCTCCCCCCTTCTTGTACAATAGCAGTCATTCTTTCTAGGGCAACTTAGAGGTTAATACTGCAGGTTTAAATGGAAAATAACTACATTTACACCACCGAGGTGCACAAACCTTTTTGGTTTGAGACACAGTGTGTATCTGTCCCAAGGCATTTGGTACAAGTCTTTGAAACAAACCATTTTACAAAACAAATTAGTCCTTGCATAAATAAATGAACAAAAAAGCCACTGTACTGAATTACAAGTCTGCTGTAAGAAAAAATGTATTTTTCTCATAAGCTTTTGTTTTTTTGTACACTACCAGGGGGCTGAATATGCACTGATAATGTATTAATTTGCATTTTTAATTTTAAATACATTTATGGTTGTTTTTTTTTAGCTCTTTGTAACTGTGCCAAGAAAACTGTAATGGGCTGTTTGTGCTCAATTAATTGCACTTTATTGATAAGAGGAATACAGCCCTCCGTATCTTGTTCATCTCCAGCATCCCTGGTGTTGAGAGAAGTTGGGGAACCTTCTCCATTCATGTTTTTATCCCAGTCTTTAATCCATTAGATCACAAATGTGAACTTTTTGGGTTAAAATGCATTAGACAATGTGGGTTCTGGCTTTTATTTCAGCATAATAAGTATTGCATTTTAAAATATGGCAACAAAGGGCACTGATGTGTTATAACTGTTAAAGAGGTATGGTTTGGGAGAAAAACCAGCATTCTGTAAAAACAGAATCAAATTTTGCTGACAGAAGAATGTGGCAGTGGTAGATATACAGTGAAGGAACACAGCTGCTGCTTCCCTGGGATTATCATGACATTAATGGCTATTTGAGAAAGTTACCAGTCACAGATTTCTTAGCTAATTGGATTCGTGTGTTACACATTATTGAGTTACACTTAACTTAAGTGTTAAGTCTTTTACATAAGTATTACTTTGGACTGTTTCACCGTTCTTCACAGCATTAAATAGTTTTTTTTTTTTTGAGAAAAATACATTTCCAATACCCCATTTTGAACTTGACTAATTCAAGTTCTGCAATTGTATATTGCAATTGTATTGTAATTGTATATTTGTGTTGCTTGACACTCACCTGCATAGGGAAGAGTGGCTCGGGGGTCCCTGCCCACATCAGCCGGCGTCGC
Source organism: Arapaima gigas (assembly GCA_900497675.1). Classification (NCBI taxonomy): domain Eukaryota; kingdom Metazoa; phylum Chordata; class Actinopteri; order Osteoglossiformes; family Osteoglossidae; genus Arapaima; species Arapaima gigas. The sequence continues at coordinate 35,341 of UFQX01000212.1, read as the reverse complement.
TGAACTGTCATCTGAACCAAAACCTCCCCACAGCTCACATTTAATTGCTATTTGAAATGATCTGTATCTTGCTAGATAATTACACTTTGTCTGAAAGTGCACTTACAAAGAGCCTAGAGCAGAGGGGTTTCGAACTTCAATTCCCATTCATCATCCGGAATTATTGTTGGGGTGGTGATACCGTTTTCATATTTTCTGAAGACAATGAAATACAGTCTTCGGCATGCGCTCAGCGGCATCTTCTTATTGTCATTAAGTTGTTTCTATGTTTTGTCTCACAGATGAAGCTTCAAACAGAGCCAGACTACAGAAACTGGCTTTGATTTGCGTTTGTTTAGTTTAACGCTTAATCCGTACTAACTTAGATAAGTGACAGTTTCTTGAAAAGTAAATAAATAAAATAAGAAATAAAAATGTAAAAAAAAAATCCAGCTTTCATCATAAATATAGACTAGGCATTACAACAGAATTGTGAAGTGCTTGACTGAACACTGAAGCACTGCTTATATGGATTTTTTTGCAAAATTATTAAATCATGATTTGTATGATGGCATTGCATGCCGTGGTACGATGAAAGAATGAAAAATATGCGACCCGATACAAAAAAGAGTGAAACATTAGCCTTTCATCTAAAATTGAGTTATTCTTTGCACATCCAAAGGTGATAAATAAACAGACAAATAAGGCAGCAGCATATGAACAACCCCATGGTGACCACTGGACTAAAGAGATAAATAACACATTGAGCCAATTCTAAAACAGTGAAAATATATAAAAGTAGCAATGGCAGCTCAGCACCACTGATACAATGAGAGGTCAATACCACCCCAGCAGCAAAAAGGACTCATTGTGGCACCTAATGTTCATACTCATCCTAACATAACAGGCATGATGTCTTGGGACCTGGAATGAAGCAAGAAGATTTCTACATCACTAGGACTTGTTTCCAGTCTGAAGACATACTAGGAAGTAGCTGCTCCTTACATACCTTCCTCACTCTTGACCTAATGGCTTTCAGTCCAGCAGCTTTTCTCTGCTCTCTTCCTTCATGGTTGGTCATGAAAAATAATGTAGGATTTCCATGTGTTGATAGGAGGAAACAGGATGGTGACAAAGAAGGCTGTAATGATGTCACAAATTGAAAGTCAGAAGTTGCTGTTTTGGCTCTGAACTGCAGAATACCTCTCAACATTCAAGAAGGCTTTCAAAGCATTTTTTGGACCTATTCTTTACTGATCTCCTAAAAGCATCATAAATTTGCACCATACCATGTCTCACTATCATCCATGAGTTTGCTGTCAGTCTCAATTCTATAGGCAGCTACTCAAGGAATTGTGCACTGGGCAAGGCTGTGGTGTCACATAAACGACCAGAGTTTCAAGAACCACACGTCTGCATCTGAAATTCTTATGAACCGTGTGTCCCTGGAGAAAAAACAGTTTTCTTAATGAATAAATACACATGTATAGAAAGAGGGGTGGTGGTGGCAGCAGCTGTAAAGATTGGTGTGAATAAGTGTGCATCCATAAGCAGAGGGTGAGGGAGTGCATGTGCAGCAGAAGGGATTTACAGAAGGGTAGACTCAAGGGGAGGAGCAGAGCTGAAGGGGGGGAATTCTCCAGTATAAAATGCCTAGAGGTTCAACTTGGTGGGCTGGAGAGGTGATGAACAGACAGTCTTTTGTCAAAGGTCTTTTGAGCCTTTTGACAAACCTGTTGGGAAACTGGTTAGACTCATTCATCCTTGACACTGTCACCCTCCACAACATGCCCACTGTCCCACTATCCGGTTGGGTCCGGATTTGTTCTCCACCTTCTTCTTGTAGATGTTCTTGGAATTTTTAATTCTCATTCTCATCTTTCTTTGCACCTGATTCACTTCTTCCCTGTTGCCAAGTCTGAAAACTCTTTCTGGTTGAAGGGTTGTTATTATGCAAGCAGCATAGAATCCTTCATGAAGCCAGAACTGAGGAGGAAGCAATACACTGAAGTCTTTGGAGATTACAATAATTGCATTAGGGTGCTGCGGCAGGAGTCTTGTGTGGATGATGGGTGTCCCATCATGCTTTGCTACCTGTGTAAATCGTTTTCTAACTACTGTGGGGAGATACTGGCCCTGGTGCCGTTCAATGTGTTTGAGAGATCAAGGAGTGGGCGTGTCATGGTAATTCATGGGTGCTGGTGGTTCAGCGGTGCTATGTAGAAATAAAGTTGATTGCATAGTTCTTCCATCCCAGTGCTCTATCTACAGCATCCTTGAGGCAGGTTGTTATTCTATATAAATATGCAGGTCTGATACGGTGAAGTGTCGAGCACAATTTCGAAAGTTCTAATGGCGTTACCATGGAAAAAAGTTTGGAAAGCACTGCTTTAGGTCAACAAACATGGATGTTGAATCTCTATGTTTCTGAGCTCAGTAAATTAGTCAATAAAATTCAGTGGTCTCAGGTGCACACAATATCACCATTAGTAAATGCATTGTGCATCCAACAGAGTTATGCTAAGCTCCATATGCCATTAAAATATGGTTAAGCAAACTTAAAAATAATGTTTATAAATTGTTTACTGCATTTAATTGCCACTTTCTTCTTTTGGGCCTGCTTCTGAATATATATTAGTTATCAAAAAAGCTGAAGTGCAACTGTGCGAATAAGCTTTCTTGGGAGATTCTAATTAGATATTAATTGCTTAAGGCGATGTTTTGTATCAGTTCAACCTTCTCATTTTTAGTTAAAAAAACGGGGTTAAGCTGTACATATTAGTTCCCTTTTAACTCTATACATCTAGTGGCAGAACAATTTTAAATATGCATGCTCAAAATTTTGCTTCCTTTGAGCTGACACTCTCAAAAAACTCTCAAAACTTTAGCTAGCAGTAGAAAACTGAAGCCACAAATTGAATTGTTACATCTCATTTAAATTACAAAAAAAAAAACTTAACCCAAGCTTCCCCTTGTAATTTATAATCACTTGTGTATTTCACTGTAGGCCATTGTTCCAAAATGGCTCTCACTGTGATTTCAATTTATGATAAAATATTGTTTAATATTTTTGTATATGTATTCAGCTAATATTGAGAAATCTTGATGTCCCACCTCCAAATATGAAATATTTACCACAGAAATATGTAATGACATGCTGAGAGGACCAGTAGTTCTGCCTGGTGCACACAGGTTGCAGCAGTAAATCATGCATGTAATATTTTCTCTTATTTAGTAAATATATATTTTTTAATCATTACACAGAACGCATTTAATATTTTTCCATTATGCATTACGGAAATCTTGCAGCTTGCAACAACAGATACAATCATACTACAAAATTGCAGGGGTTCAGCTGTCTTCTGCAGTAAACTGCAGTTCTTCGCTCCAACATCCCCAAAAAAGGGAACTTCCCATGTTTACATCAGGAACTTGCATTGCTTTTCTTTTCTAACTGGCCCCATTTTGCAGCAAACTGCCTGAAAAAGACATTCTTTCTGGGCCCTCCTGTCAAAATCATTTCAATGTTACTATTAAAAACCAACTGCTGTCTCCAAAGTTCACCAAAGCGAACTGTATGGAAAGTAAAATGGAGGAGGTGCATCTTTAACACACAGCTGTCCTAGATGCCCTCAACTGTCTGATGTGCAGTTTTTCATATTCCTCAAAACAGAAAAAAAAAGCTGAACAGTGGGAATGCACAGTTTTGGCACTGAACCAATGTTGTGAACAAGACCTACCAGACTCTGAATTAAAAAGACTGCAAACAATATAAACAAGGAAGGAAGATACTGTGTGGGTTTAGTCATAATATATTTGGAAGAAACAAATACTTATACTAACACTATAGGGAATTATTTTCACACCTTTCCTTGTAAGCACTTATCATTTAACTTTTTAATTAATTTATTGGATGTAGACAACTTATTGCGCAAAATGTTTTTGTTTTCTGTGAGAACAAACAAAAAGCAGCAGTTTTGTGGTTTAGAAGCATAAGCTCTGTTCCAGAAACGGGACTGAGAAAGTGTTAAAGGCTGTGCTAGAGACCTTATAGCTTTTAGGATCCAATCACTTGTTGACATATTCTGACAAACAAAAAGCAAATGTTTGGCAGAATAATCCAGAAATTCATTCAAGCTACACACCATTGCAGAATAACGTGGCCAATGTGTGCATAGCGGCCAACATTTTAAATGAAGTGCAGCCTGGGAATTCAGTCCATTCTGGTCAAGATCTCCAAACATGGCGAGGTACAGTATGTGTTCTCAGTAATGACTTTCCCAGGGACTGCAATGAGTAGGTGAGTAAAACTGACATTATTTATACTATATTGTTCGCAGTTGGCACATTATGTCAGGCAGTGAGGTAAGACCTGGTTTCCACAACTGCAGTTCCAATGCTCTAATCCCCCAGCAAAATGAATTCAGAATGTTCCATTCTTCTAGAGAAATGAGTTCACAGATTTACATAATAACTGCCATATTATCATTCCCCCCCTTTTTATTACTCCAGGGCTCACAAGACCCACATAATGTTGACCATCTTCCCTCTGGTGTAGAAGCAGAGAACTCACAATTTAGTGATGAGTCAGAGCACTGAGAGAGTTACGTATGGAATGGAAAAGTGGAATTGTTTTACAGTTACTCAAACTGTATAAAGAGTAACTTAAAATGTGTTCTAAGTTGCCTTTAATCTGAATTCAGAGAAACCTGGATGGGGCTGAGAACTATGTACTTTCATATAGACCTCAGTTACATAACTATTTATGTTCGTTCGCTTTAAAATACGCTATTACAAGAAAAATAACTAAAAATAAAGAAAACTAAAATTGCACACTATAATGATAATAGTAACATGTCCACATAGCATTGTTCACTCCAAACAATATTAACATTAACGTACATTTTTTTTGTGAATTGTTATTCATGTCTGTTTTTGGGATATGCAATGCATGGGACCAAAAGTCTTTTTATTCCACGACTTTTTCCGGAGGTGAGACATTAGTAACTTCTATAACATAGGAAGGTCACAGCTGAAGATATGACATAGCTATAATTGAGAAAATAAACAACATTTTCTCAGTTCCTTGTTGGTTACCTTCTTCTCTGGTTGTACTAAAACAAAGGGCTTTGCTAACCTCTCAGAAAACAACAGCAAGTTGAAATATTGTTTGTGTTAAATATAAACTCATTTCTTGGGCTCCCCATAGAAAGTACAGTTATAATAAAGAGAAAAGAATGTGAAGTCGTTATATTTTCATCCATTATTTATTAAGGCATTCATGTTCGATGACGTCAGCAAAAGTATCTTCTCACATGAGCAGAGACTGTTGGCTGTCATTCATTAGGCAAGGGATTGGTTGGCCGTTTCGTTTCTTTCTTAGACCCAGCAGCATAAATAAGTCACACGTGGCTCTGTGTGACATTGGAGATATTTTTAATGGTCACAATAAAATGAAAATAGAAAAAAAAAATTATTTATATGTGATGTTTATCTGTTTTAAAAGGTCTGCTTTTAATTGCAAAGATGTCTTTCACATGGATGACAAATGAAACAACCAGAGCATAACATTGTTAATTAGGGAATATTAATTAAAATCTTCCATTAAAACTGCCCCACACTAATGGCTCAAGATAAAACAGTTTTTATGAAATGCTGTATCTTAAGCAAACATGCAATAACTTTTTGACATCAAGTCTTTTTTTCATTCTAGCAGTATTCATATTAATGAAATAAATTCATATAAATGAGTATTTTGTATGTTTTGTCTTTTGCGTGAACAATAATGAAGTGTGAAAAATGAGCTGCCACATCACAGTCAGTCAGTTGTGTCGTCTGTAGTGGTTCCACCAAAATGGCTGTTGTACAGTAGTGCTAGGAAGTTTTCGAACCCTTTCGAACTCTATAAGTTATGCTTAAATTTGGTAAAATAGGGAGAGAACCTAATAAAAACCTAATAAAAATATCGCACAAAATGTTATAGTTTTTCTTTCATTTATTGATCCCAATTACCAGTCATGCTGGGTTCATAATTCGTAGTAAATGTTATGTCGAAAATGTAATGCAATGCATTTCTTTTTTACTTTGCTTGAAAAACTACATGACTGTGATTCATATATAAAAAGGCATTTGTAAAAAACAAATACGGCGCTAATATAATACATTTTAAAAACACGAATTTGTCTGGCACATTTCAACAGTTTTCTAAATGCCATTTGTGGCCTGAAGGGCTTTTTTGGGTACAAGTTCTGTGTCAGAAGACAGGGGACTGTGTCTTACAAACTGCTGACCTTGCACATCTATCCTTGTGATAGACACAAAAGTCAGGCCTCTGTATCCAATAACATGGAAATGGGAAAGAATTCTATCAAATTTTACACTTTATAAGCATTTAAATCTTCTGCTAAAGGCGCAAAACAGCAGATACATGGATTAATTGGCAGCAGTGGTTCAAAATGAAATGTTTCTGAACCTTTTTGTCGCACTGTGATATGGGCTCCTTTTGTACTTTGCCACAGGGCCTGTTTGAATTTTTATTTATGTAAGAATTTATGTCAGAACGTTTCCCATGCTGAATTAGATAGTTATGTATTGTTTTTCTACAGGTCCTTGGTGTACTGTTATATTAAGGAATATGTGCTATTTGTAGATGGAGAGTCCACATTTTGTATTCATTCTCCTTCAGGCTCTTGGCCTGCTGCCCACATTTCATCTATGTGCATATTCTTTTTGCAATAACTTAGTCCATCTACAAAAAATGTGTATCGTTACAGTTAGTGTGACTTAAACCATGGGTGCCAGGGTGAGTAGTACTGGTGCCTTGAGCTGAGCGATTTGGTGTAGGTTTGGTGCTTGCTGAATGTGAGGTGAGTTTACCTATTCCCAGAAACTGTTCACACCCGCTCTCATCCACACACACACACACACACACCCACACACATGCACACACACTGTTAGCTTATGTCACCACCATTATTCAGTCTGGGTGTAACATTTCGGTTGATGCTTTTGTAAACGTTTGCTTGTTGGTTTGTCGTACTGCAATACTTATCGTTTGATCTTCCATAAGACTCTGAACTGTCCCTGGTGCTTCTCTACTTTTAATGCCTCCTGCGGTTTCCATACTGCCAAGCAGAGGCCATGTTATTCAGGTCATGTCTTTGTACTCCATAGAAGGTGGCCACCCTTACCTTTGGAACCTACCAATCATACATGACAGACCAATATGTATCATCGGACACTACTTTGACAGTGCAATTATTTTGATTATGCTTTATGTGTAAAATAAATTCCCATATGTATTCTGCAAATAAATGTTCTTTGCTATATCTAAACATGGATTGCCCTTTATCTGGGCTCTTGAAGACTAAATTGTCCCCAGGTGTGGTTTGGTTGGACAGACAGCTCCTGGTGCTGCAGCCCTGTTTCCTGGGCAGCTATCCGTGGTGCTGCCAGTCTAATGGCACTGTCCTCACGTTCTACAAAATGCTGATGCGAGCACTTTTCACTATAAAAAGCAATTTCGATTAAAAGCATTCGATATTGAGCTTATTTTTATTTGCTCTCAAAATAATTCCACAATAGGCCTTGTGTATGCAGACTTTAATCCAAACATCTGTTTAAATGAGGAAGTTATTGGAAACTGTTTGATATGTTTATTTATTGTGACAAAAGTCTGTCTGATGTTTTTTGTGCCCTAAGCCCAATAAATCAATATTTCATATAAGAAATTATAAAAAATATTGTGTGTTTTACACAATCCAATTGCTAATTGGATTACTACTTATGAAGAACGGCTCAGATGTGACTCTGGACGCCACGCAGAGAGACATCAGGATAATTTTGTTCAATATTTTTTTTTAAAGAGAGAGTTTACAAGATCACTGCCTGTGTTTTTGAGTGCAAAGCGCACAGACACTGTCCTGTTAGAAGTGCTGTGCTGCAAAACTTGCAAATGTTAGATGCTATAGTCATGTTTACGTTGTTACAACCCCTGAAAGATGTTAGGCTCCTTTAGGTGCTACAAATATTAAACAATTTCAATAATAGCTGCACATTCATAGGTTCTTTCTAAAAGTGAGCATTAAGGGTCAGCAGGTAGCACAGCAGTTAAGAGTTAATGCTTTGCACTTAAAGGTCCGAGGTTTTACTGCTCCTACTGCCACACCTTTGATCAAGGTGTTTTCTCTGAGTTATTCCCTGATTCCCAGTGTCTATATCAAACAGAGGGATTACAACCGTGGCCAGGTGAACCCCACTGGTACATCAGTGGTCATTGTTTCCATGGTAATGGAAACGCTCGGTTTACCCAGAAAATAATTGGACTGACAGAAGCCCCTATTTCTGGGACACCAAGTGTATATGTTTGCTCCAAAGCATTTGATTCAAGCATCTGATGCAAGCAGATGTACAGAATGAAACACCTGTGGTGGATGTAAAATTACCTCATAATGGGCTAAAAAGAATAAGCTGTCGTGAGAAGAAAGGAGAGTGCATTTCATAAGGTGTTGTAGAGTTATTTCTCTGCATGGAACCTCATGTCTCTAGAATTCCACAGAAGTAACTTTGGCAAAACATTTTTTCAGGGTGAGGAATAAATACGCAGAGAACAAACTCATCTACATTTTTAAAACCTGATATATGCAAGAAATCTTAGAAGACAGAATCTTTGAGATGTGACCTTGATTATTTTTTACGACATCCCACATCTGTGGCTCAGAATCAACTGCAAAATGTTTTCACACACCAGTTCTGTGGTTGGTAATCCTGACACATCTAGAAAGCCATAACATCTGCCTACTTGTAGCCTTTATTATCTATTAATATGTCTGCCTGGTATTGATTTCATGTGATCTTTGTCTTTGAAGTTCACAATTTCAAAAGAATCACATTTTATTTCATCACTGGCCAGCTGACCTTTAACAAAATTTATTTGGCTTGACAAACAGAAGAAAGTTACAGAGCATTTCTGTCTCTGAGTCGATGAGTTAGACTCCTTGCATCCCATTACGTTAGTAATGTCGAATTCCTGATGGAAAAAAGTGCAAGAAACAGCAATTTTTTTATTCTGTATAGTGCAAAAGATTTAGAATGTAGGATTACTGAGGTGTCTGTGGTCCAAAGGTCTCGACTGGATTGATAGTTTTTACATAAGAAAAAGGACAGACAGAAATGGGAACGTGTGATCATGTAAAATGTCAGCATATCTCTTCTCCTTTAACATATAATAAAGTAATAAAATCAGTGATGTATTACCAGGTATTTCAATGCCTTCGACATAATATCATAATGTATTGTTGTGTTATCTTCAGTTTGATCAAATGTTTCCCATTTGAGGGATAAGGAAGAGGCATTTTACCCACTTTTGCTCTAAAGCAGCTTTGGCAAAACAAGGTTTTTCAATGACAAATGAGTGAAATGAAATGTGACAATAAATATAAAAAAATGTTATTTAATTAATACTAATAAAATGATAGAAAACATAACTGCGTGATCAGTGGAGCTGTAAAATTACCATCAAAATGGGTTCACTAGCATCTGCAGAAAAATAGACAACAGGTTAATTTTTCATAATCAACAATAGTACTGTTTATTTTGAAAACGTTTACTTTTTATATCCAAAAAAGTACAGTACTAATTGTTTGTTCCCTGCCAAATAATTGATTTATTAGGTCTTTAAGAGATTTCATTTCAACTAATACACTGAATATTTCCCTTCTAATTTACTTTCCTAAACATCTATAGTATAGAAGTTTACTAGAATTTGCTTTTGCACATTTCTATAATCACTGAAAGACAGATTGTCATGACCCTTTATTTCTTTACTGTTACAATATTTTTATTCGATTCCACTCAGATATTCAGTGGCCACTAATATTTTTCTAGAGACTCCCAAGACTTCAGCACTTTGGAAAAAAAAAAGAAAAAAATGCACAAGTACATGACAACAACCGAACAAAATTAAAAAGCACGGTTCACAATCTAAGTGACCTCACCCCCCCATTGGATTCAAATTCACGTTTACACTAGTTTTAAAAGTGATGAGTAGACATACTCAGTTGTTTAGGGGGCTACACACTATTTAAGCCATGTACAGCAGTCAACCTCTGACTGAATGGTTTAAAGGCATCTTTTATGACTGATGCTTTTAGCCAGACCACATGAAAGAGGGAAACTAGTAATATTTCCTTTCAGTATGACCACAAAAAAATCAAAATCCATGTTTGCCGTCGAGGGCTAATACACATTGCAGCAGGAGGTGGCTGTATGCCAATTCTGAGAAGGCCTGATCACAAAATGCAAGGCAAGCATTTGCAGGCGCTTGGTTTCTCTCACCAAAATGGTAACTGGATCCATATATCTTGCACACCTTCCACCATCAATATAAAATATTCATGTTCCAGGACACAGGTAGAAATTCCTGGCCATAGGTCACTGAGAAAGTACTTTGGCAAGTTGTAAAACAGTACTAGTCAGGACAGAGGCCAGGACAAGGAGATTTACATACAAAACATTCTTACTGTTGAAAAAATAAAACAAATGGTATGTAGCTCTTGTAAGTCAAAACCAAAGTCACTAAAGTGAAACACAAAGTAGCATCAAAACCCAAAATATAAAACATGCATCTTCATAATCCTTTGTTTGTCTACGGCTGGTTGCTATTAGACTGAATTGGAATGTGGGACGTGGGGGGGCAGAAAGGAGCTGTCCATGAAATCCATCCTGGCGCTGTGCGCCAGTTCCACCTCTTGCCAGCTCACAGACCATTTACTCTGGGGGGTAATAGACTTATGGATACTCTCTGGTTTCATCTTTGACAATGTTCCAGTGAAAGGCTTCAAGAAGACAAATAAAAACAAGTAAAATAAATGCATCTATATGGGGCTTTTTTCAAATAAATAAAAGTAGTGTATACAACTATGATCAAAACTCAGTTTCTATTTTTTACATTTAGTTAATCTATCCATATCTTATTAAAAATTTTATGATAATATATATTTCACAGCTTCCAGTTTTTTTCTCGGCCTAGTCTATTTCAGTACAACATTATTTTATATTTCCCACTTTACAGTTACAAGTGCACTGACATGGATTTGGGAGTTCCTTCCTTCACTGAGTTACTGCTGGGGAAAGTTCATAGTAGGATCCATTCTCTAGAGATTGAAGCCCCGTAGATGCTATTATAAATCTGCTGAAGTAATTTTTTTCAAGATCTGCTTTCTCTGCCCTTGATTTACGCTCCCTTCCTCCATATCTGTTCATCCTCTGCATCGCCCCTGCTGGAAATTTCTGCCTACATGGCATCAGTAATGCATAACGTAAAGAACCTTGGGACAGGAAACCAAAAAAAAAAAAACAGGCCCGCACCTATTAATTAATTGATTATTAAGTGTTTATTAATGTAAGATAAAATAATTCTTAATTGCACAACCCAAATGTTCACCCAGGTATAGACCAGAACTGCCCCGGTGATAAATACAGCAAACTAATGCATGAATAAATACATTTATGCTATTTTCTATGACAATTTTTCTGTATCTGATATATAAGATATATGCTTTATGAAAAATCTATATTTTTGCACTTAGATTTATTTGTTACAGTACTGATATGGAGCAAGCAATACCTTCTGAAAGATACATTTTTTTAATAATAATATAGTTACTACCTGCATAGGTTTCATAAACATTAGCTTACACTAGCAATTATTTATTGCAAGTATGATCTTTCTTGATGCTATTTAGTTTTAGTACATAACCCAGAGTACAGAAAAAATGAAAATACGAACCAGCTTCAGAAGATGAACAGAATTCAATAGGTGTCAAAGTTGAGTAGCTTGTGCTGTGAAAACAAATATTTGTGACTCATGCAAATAATACAGCAGCTGTTTTTTTTTTTGCCTTTTTGGATGAAGGTTAGAGACTCAAGTCCCAGCCACTCATACTTTTATGTAATTCTGTAATTACCTGGTAAATATTGTCATATAAGTAAGTGCGATTATTCAAGCTGCATTAGATAAAACTATCAGTTAAAAATGAAATTTGAAATCTCAATTAAATCTGATTAGTTCTATTTAAGCATATGTCTTTGAATTTTAATAATTTTTTTCTTTTTAGTTTTTCTTCTGAAAAAGTGGTAACTTAATGTCTAAGCTGACCTAGCCAAAACAGGATTTAATTGTACACCCTTTAAAATCCGCAGCTAATAGCAAGAGTATGTAGGGTAGTGCACTAGTCCAACGGGAGATAAATGCCAGGGTAAAAATAAATGTCATTATAAGAACTCTGTGAGCCCACAGAATTGCAAAAATGAAATTCATAATGCCTTAGGCTCAGGAAAGAAAATCCTTGTTCAGTTTTGATACTGCATAGCAAAATGGTGGGGTTGCCAGGATAGCATGAGCTTAAAGTATGGAATCTAATATCTCATCCTGCAGGATAGGTGTTGACCTTTTCTGCTCCTTCAGCATAAAAGATCATTTCACCCTCTATGGATAACTGATAATGAAGGCTAACTGCCAGAACTTTGTACTGAAATCAGACAAACTTCTCTATTTTCTCTGAATCTCACACTGCTGGGAAAGCTCTGAATAAGCTACCCCCCCTTAAGTAAAGCTGGACATGCGTTTTTATTTTATTTCCCTGATTTCATTTTCTGTAAATATTTCTTGAGTTGATGTGTCTTTACGTTTCCAGATTCCTCAATCATTTTCATCCTAATTATTTTATTGATAACTCTTTTATGTTTCAGCGGCTAAAAATACAATCATGCATAGCCAGGCGTGTCAAAGACAGAGATTTCATGATCTCCTAAAGAAAACCATTACATATTATCAGTTCCAAAATGACATGCTGGACACAACCTCATTTCCTGATACCCAGGGTCAATAGACGCCTGAGAACATTAAACAGGTGGAGCAGCTACCTTATACATTGTGAGCAATGTGAACAGAGCTTTTTTTTAGGCAAAAATGGACTGTGTCAGGCTGACTAACAAAAAGCTTGTTACCATCACTGGCGTTTAAGTTTGAAAATGGCGAGAGAGCGTGAATGGCAGGCTGGTATCCCTCCGTCAGTGAAATATCATGTATCTCCTTTGACACAGAATGAAGTTTTGGGTGATTTTCTTGGGCCTCTAAATGACTGATCAGTCTGTGGTCACAGGTCATGCATTGGAATAATGGCCACAGTTATTGCTTGGACTGGAAGGATACAGATTTTAATCTCCCACTGCGCTGTACCACTGTACAGCCAAATTAAATAAATGGTAAACCACTGTCATTTTAAGCAAAACAATCTACACAGATGGAGAATAATCTTGAATAAATCCAAATCACACATCTAATTTTGAATATGTCCGCAGTCCCACACACACACACACACACACACACACACACACACACACACACACACACACACACTAATATCTACCTTTAAATTAACACTGATTAATTTTAGTTTTGTTATTACTGACTTAACAAATCCCACTGGAAACTTTCTGCTGTATAAACAGGATTATTTCACTTTGATCAATGAGTTGAGGCTAAATGGGTTGAATAGGTGGCCGTAATTTTATATGCTATGCAGTCTTTGGCCATTTTTCATTCTGAAAGGTCTCCTCGTTTTTAACCCCTTTTAATAACTAATTTGTTATCGTACATATTTTGTTTCCCATTTGTAGAAATTACGACTGTTCACTGTTAACCCAACACATTTCTACTCTGCAAAGTATTGCAGCAGCACATCCAATACCTGCATATTAAAACGTGAACTTCTGCAAATCTGGAGAAATGTACGTAGAATAAACGACCTAGTGAATTAACTCATAACGGTCAGTTGCTTGCAGTACTAAACACTTTCAGTTAACATTGAGATTTAACCATTTCGGAGTAATTTTAATGCTGGTTTGTCTTGTTAAATCTGCACCTGTATTAAAAAGTGAGCTTTTCAGCTCAGTCAGCGAAGCAGGACATTCAGCTTCAGCTGGCTGTGCTGCATGCAGAGAGATGGAGAAGGGAAAATTTCACTGTACCCAACCAGTTTTACTTTTCGACACCCTGTTTGTCCATCGATTCACATTTGCCTGTTTAAAGTCGACTGTTTCCTACGGAGAGTTTGTCGAGGCTAGATGACGTGATGATGTACAGGGATGATATTTAAATTTGAAATGTCTTGTTACTGAGAAACGCTGAGTCTGTTACCTGTAATAAAGTGTGCTGTAACCCTGCAGTGAGGATGGAAGTCCTGAACATACTTTTTCCATGGCTGACTTTCTAAAGTCATAATCTGGATACAATTTTAAGAATTTCCCATCGCTCAAAAGCATCATTACCCTGAGGATAGTAGGCAGAAATTGTGCAGTATGTGATATTCCGTTTATTGGGAAACTTAACCCAGTCAGTGGAACCTTCATCCATTCTGTGGAAATAATCTACCCCTCACAATTTCTCCAGCATTTACATGTTGACTGGACATGGTAGCAAGGAAAGATGTAGCGGCATTTGTTGCTAGCCAATTAAATGAATGCAGCCTCTTGCCATTTACTATAATAACCAGGTAATCACACACTAGCAGTTCCGGGGTCCATTTTAATATTAGTTGACAATGTCAATATCTCAATATCCAGTTTCTGCCAAGGTCCATCGGAAAGTGCAACAGGCTGCAGTGGTGTGACGTGTCTTAGCAGTTGTGTTATCCAGCCAACACTTGGCAGGTTGCAAAAAGGTTTAAATTACTGAGCTCATTCTTGGCCACTAGTATAGTTGATGTGGATAGTGTGTTCGGACCACAACCTGATGGCTGTCATGTGCAGCCACAGCATTTCACAACGTAACTGTCACAACATTTGGAGCTTGGCTCACATGCACTTGGGCTGCCTTATCAGCTGAAGAAAAGGGAGTTCTGGTGTTGAGCAAGCTATACAAGATTCTGTGGCACCGAGCGGGCTGACAGCTGGACAGCACTACAGACACCCCCTCCGGGGGAAAGGGATGCAGCGCCATGAGCTGTCCGATCAGTTCACTGTTGGAGAGCCTCATCAAGAGCACGGATAAAAGGGCTCGAGGGAAACAACGCCGGGGGGTTAGAAGGTGAGCTGAAGTGCGGCGAGGCCACTTTATTCGGTGTTTACAAAGACCCGACGATGAAGGAGATACCACTATGCCCATCATGGTGGCACCTATGGGGATCCCCGAAGGACTCAGGATAGCGGAGACGCTGACAACAAGGAGACACCGCCTTCTGGTGAAGCTGTCAAACTGTGACCAGGGAGACTTTTCGCACTTCTGGACACGGCTTTTCACCTGCTCCTATTGTCTTTGGGACGCAGTCCTTCAAGGCACCTCACAATTCTCTGACCTTCGTTTCCAAAGCAATGAAGTAGAGCACCTCACTTTCTGGCATCTGGCCACTTGTCTCTGGTAGCATTAATGACAATTGTGTAGCTGTCGATCATCTTCAGCCGCACGGAAAAGGGGACTGCAGGCTGACCACAGCGGGGCAGAAACATGAAA
Source organism: Arapaima gigas (assembly GCA_900497675.1). NCBI lineage: Eukaryota > Metazoa > Chordata > Actinopteri > Osteoglossiformes > Osteoglossidae > Arapaima > Arapaima gigas. Next base: position 19,851 of record UFQX01000212.1, on the reverse strand, counting down.
GGATAACAGACAGTTGCTGTCATTCTCATCCCCAACTATATCCTGTCCTCAGTCACAAATGACACAATTCTCGGCCATTTAAGGTGAAAGATTCTGTCTATGGTTACATCTGTCCATCCATCCATCTTAAAGTAATGCATGGAATCAATTTGAGGAGAAGGTTTTAGAGCAACTTGACACACATTATCTCCTCTTCATTCCATTATGTGTCCATTGTATGTTCCCAGAATATCCTATAGAACATTATTCTACCTAAAATTGAAGTGGATACCAACAGGTGAATTTAAGACTGCTGAAGAAACCCTTTCTATGGAAGTCTTTTCCACAAACCTACCACCCCCAGAGAACCCATTTTACAGCATTTACTTTCATGTCCCTCTGCGATAAAATTCACACCCGTGTCTTTGCTTCATTTAACTTCAATACCATACCGTGCTTTCATCTCGGCCGTCACTCACTCGGACAATCACCGGGACACGTCGCGGCCATTGTCTCACACACTCTGCCTTGGAGGACATGACACATTGCTCTCGTCAGGAGAAAAGAGGGGACAGGAGAAATGAGAGACATGCCAGAATAAATAAAAGGTGTGTGTTATGTTAGAATATTTATGTGTAAAAAGATTTCGCTTTGAGGCGAGATTTTGACTGTTAGGACTGAACCAGTAAGTAGAAACCCTGGATTCCAGTATCTGTTCAAAACAATTGTTGAAATGTAGCCTGTTGTTTTGTTAAGAACTGAAGGACGGTTATTTGGTTGTGCAAGGAGGGGAATACAAATAAGATGATTTTTAAGATCATCACAGGCAACTTTTTATTTCAGCCTTCAAAATTCCGGCATTAGATATGAGTTTGTTTCCATGTTATACCAAGAAGGATAAGATTTGTGTGACTAAACCATGTTCCTGTTTCATAGTCTTACTATAGCTCAAAGTCCAATTGATCAGGCTTGTATAAGCTGGCTTCCTGACGGACTCAGAAGCTGATTTTAAATAGCCAGGGAGTAAAAAGTAATGTTTTGCAGTATTTAAGTTATTTATTTATATTGTAATTATTGTCCCTGTTGTAAACAGTATAAGACATTTTTCAAAATAGTCAGGATATGTGTCTTGCTGTCAATAAATATAGTAAATAAGCAGAAGGGCTTATACTGTGAAGTTGTTTTTAAGGCAACAGGGGGCTATTTTGAGGAATTAAAAATTTAGAGACTTTTTACCAAAACAAATTGATATTGTCCACAATTACTCAAACAACCTGAAAACAGGTTGTTTGAGTAATTATACCCAAATTTTTGTCTGATGCTTTATACTGCATTATGTAAAGAGCAACATACAGTTCTGCCTGTCTCTCTCTCTCACACACATACACTTTGGACTCAGTACTGCCTGTTTATTGATTTTAGCTAGAAAGGTCTGGTCACTATGACCATTTTCAGACTCCTGCCGTACTCACAGCTGAAGAAAGAGAAAAAGCCCAGACACATGTCACCCCCTGCAATGTTGTGTCACTTTTGCTGCCCAGTTAGAAGAATTCCAGCCGCGGTGCTGCTCCTCTTGGTGTAAATTACGCTTCCCAGCTCAAGGTTCAAATAGTGAATCCATTGTGAATGGTGTCAGCACGGCGGGCCTCATTAAGCCCCATAAGCAGACTGCACTTGCCGCACTGCTACATCATGCAGTGCAGTCTCTGCCATGTCCTGTGTAAGCTCTACTCATCTGTCCCCATGGGGTCTCCATTTAATAGTATTACTTTATTTATTTGTTGCATTGTTTGCCAAGTAATGGCAGAGAACACTATGGTTTGGAGAGAATCAAATGTTCTTAGCTGTCACAAACAATAAAATGCATGGCTTGGAAAGTTAAAAGCCTGCAGTATTGTAGGGGATACAGAAATGACTGCCACATTTAAGCTCATCAGATGAGAAGCCATCACAGCTGTGCAAAGCCTGGAGAAATACCATTCATACACAATGAGCATTGTTCTAATGACAAGAAGCTCATTGGTCTCGGAATATACTTCCTTGTTCATTAAAGCAGTGATTATATCGCGAGACTGTCACACGAAGACACGATCTGTGTCTGTGTGAGGGCTGCTTGATCCAACGTAGTCTTGTTTAATTATTTTAATTATTATTATTTTTTATTTAATTATGACTCATTCAACTGTTCCATTGTTTAAAGTTAGCTGCGCTAGTCCGTGCATAAATGTTGGATGATAACTTAAGGTACTGAAACACTGGAAACAGGTGCTGTCGCATCTCTCAGGCAGAAAAGCAGTGTTTGCATGATTGCCTTCTCACTTCTCTTCTGTATCTGAGAAGAGCATGGCAACCGCTTGAAATTGTGGTCTGACTCCTGCCACAAAAGATAATCACATCTCAGTCGCATAACGTTTCTAACCATTATCTTTTCAGCCGGGCTTCGGTCTACCCAGTTTACAGATTGCACCTCAACAGTGCCAGAACAAAACAACGCTTTACCAGAAAAGCACTTTTGAGGAAGGTTACCTGTGCTTTGAAAATAATTAAATTAAGATAATTAACTTGAGAAATAAGCAAAATAACACCTTAACATCCTGGGAAGATATTATCGGCATAATTAGCTTTATTATGCCGGGAGCTTTGCTTCATCTAGCCTCATATTTCTTGATAAGTACACTGGATTTTGGATTACATTTGGCTCCTCAATATTAATTTTGTTGTTGTTTTGTCTCACAAAATGGTTATTGTATTTCTTTCTGCTGACAATAAAGCCAACCGTTTTGTTTGTTGTGTAAATGTGTTAACATAGCTTCTGTGTTCTGAGTTCCCTTGGGTTGTTGCCTGAATTTTAATAGTACTGGCATCGCCGGTTTGATTTCCGGCTCCCTCTGTCCTATTACCAGTCAGGTTCTCTTGTCAGATGGAGCCCCAGAGTGCCTCTGAATGAAATCATTACTGAATAATTGAATGGGTGTCTCCACTGAAATGCCCAGAATAATGTACGGCTAATAATAAATTAAATATTTGCAGTTCCTTGAATGACTTATTAACTTTAGTTCTCTTTGCACTGTGTAGAAACAGTGTCTCTGGGAAATATTAGGCCTGACCCGTAGTCATGTCCCTCTGTCAGCCACATAAACATCTGCAAACCTTCACAATGGTGCATGTGCTGTTTTGTCCAAACCCACCAACACTCCACCACCTCTCTTTTGTCCCATGTGTCACAACAAGGAGGGCTCAACCACTTTGTCTGACAGCAGATTTGAGGCCTCCAGCAGACTCAATGCTCAAATCACAAGACAAAAGTCTAATACTTCCATCTCCAGAAACCACTTTGTTTTTAAAATTATAGCTCATATATACTGCACATGTGATGTGGTGGAGATTTCCCTGTCAACAGTGACAACAGATGTAAAATGTTATTGTTATTAATACCAAATAAAAGGAAGCTGCTATGAAGATAAACAAACTCATAATGCAAAGTATTTTATATTTTTTTCCCCATTTGTTTGATTCTTTTTTATTTACATTTCACTCAGGTAAACCTTAAAATATCTTTCCTTGTCCAAGATGCGCAATACTGAAATACAGGAAATAATAATAATAAAAAAATTCTTTCCCCAATTCTGTCAGTTCAATGAGCATATGGACCATGGTTTTCACTTGTGCTTAACATTGCTTTTCATTCCTAGTGCCTATTACTGTCATGTCATACCTGAGAATTCACATTTACTAAAGTATTCCAAGCACAGAATTCACCTACTGCACTTGTTTATATTTTGCAAGTGAACTGATATGACTGCACAGCACAAAGCCTCTAAGAAATTATGCATGGATGTCGACCCCATCTGGAATAGCCAGTTTTTCCCTTGTACGAAAACGAAAAATGTTTTTCCTTTCCTTCCTCAACTTCTTTTTTTGATGAACAGAAATTCTAATTTTCCTTTCACCTAGCAGCACTTAGCACCTACCATGTTTTATCATTTTACTACCAAAACTCCTTGTTGTATGACTGGCCTGCCAACATCATCTGTCCCCTCCAGCTCATCCAAGGTTGTCACTAGTTGCTGCCACATTAGTCCAGTGCTTTTATGGCTCCAGTGGCTACGCATTGCATATAGATCCGACTTCAAGTTATTGCTTCTAGGCTGTAAGGCACTTGAAGGTCTGGCACCAACTTACATCTCTAATCTCCTCACAAGCTATGAGCCAAGTTGTGCTCTATGCGGTCAACATGCACAGTTGTAGTTGTGGAGACCCTTTTGACAGCTGCGGGTGGACGAGTGCTTAACCACCAGGTCCCTAAGCTGTGAAATGCTTTGCCTCTTGCAATGAGACACCCCCTTCTGTTGCTGTCTTTAAGACTAGGCAATTTGTATTTCACTAGATGACACTGGCCAACATATTCACAATTTCTTTTTATATCTTTTATTCTCTCTTTTTATGTCCTGCCATAATTGCAACAGCACGCATTGGTCTCAGAGGCTTGGAACCCGTGGCTGCCTACCGATAGCCAACGGAGCAGCAGATGTGGCGTGATTCACAGCTTATTGAAATGACTGTTGAAATGAAACTGGGCTGTTAGTAACCAGCTATTAAACAGTGGCATAATATTTCCTTTACTTTGTGTTTTCCTTTGTTTTTCGCTTTGCCCATTTTCAAATAACCCCATGAGAAAAAAACCTGATTTTACAGACTATGCTGGTGTCCTGAACAGTATCTTTTTGTGATACCATTAGTTTCATCAGCTAAGATTTTGAATAAATTTATTTACCTTTTAATATGTGATGGACTGTAATTTTTAAAAGTCATTATATGCTGGTATTTCTCAGGAAGATGCAAAACTAAATTGATAGTATAAACACTATCAAATGTAAAGTGGCTCCTCATGACATGAACACTCGAGCTACAAATTCAAGATTTTAATAATGCTGATTTTTTTATTTTTTTTATGTTTATAGTTTTCACCATTCAGTGCTGCCACATCACAGTGTCTGGGTTATTGAGTCATGAGTTTGACTCTAGCTCAGGCTGTATGAAGTTCTCCTCCATTGTCTCTGTGGGTTTCCACTGGGTACTCCTGTGGAAATAAACTATGTTTCTGGAAGCAGCCATTAGCTGTTAGCAAAATGCATTCATAGATCCTGAGTATCAGTGACCAGTAACAAAATGGAAAACACCGAACATGTTTATTAATTTGCATTATGTTGCTGGTATCTGATACCTAATACGTTAACTAGTTACACCATGCAACACATATTAAAATAAATAAAACTCGTGAAATTTTTTAAAGCATGAAATAGTACTTTCTTTGACATTCTAAAAATATAGAATAAGGTTAATCTGAAATGTGTTACATTTATGTTAATAACTAATGAAAACAACATGGCAAAAGAACCAGAGTAAGATAAAAAGAAACCGATCACATTATGTGCTTTTTTTTCAAAACTTATGCACATGAACACATGTGATGTGCAAAATCATCAAGGTCATTTAACATGGTAAACTAAATATGTTGGTGGGACAAGAAGGGAAACAGGACAGAAACACAAGAAACCCGACAGTCATTGTTTGAACATATAAATTGCAAACCGTCCTCCTCGTATGGAGTTTCTGCCTTGATATCCTTGATTTCAATGCATAATGTATAAATGCAATCAGGTAGATGAAGCAATCACTAGAAGAAAAAATCGCACCGCAGAGCCCTGCAATATAGACTCAACATTTCGAATCATTGCTGCCTTTACATGATGATGGTCAGTAACTTACAGAGACTGAAGCTTCAGTATTCATGGCTGAGATGTAACAAACTACAAAGATGCGATTGTGTCTCATACCATCTTCTACACTGGATAGAATTAATTACAGTAACAGTAGACTTTCCTTATTACCCACATCAGCTACTTCAGGAGCACACATTAAACCATCACTTGAGCTGCTTTGTTCTTCTAGGAGAAGATATTATTTAAAATTGTCTCATAAATCACATTGAGCCCAATGAGGTGGCATCCAAGATGAAAATACTAGCAAAAATAAGGGGTGCGCATTTTTAAGATAATCAGTGCTTTCATTTGTAACAGTTTCATTTGTTACAGAACCTGCAGTAAAGACCACCCCTCTTCCAAAAACGCAACGTTAACTTTGAAAGTTTTTTTTTTCCTTTGTTGCAGTAACCAACAGCAGAGAATATTCATCCATATGTATTATTGCAATAACTGTCACCAAATTCGATTTAAATATTTTACATTGTAGGTTAAGAGGTATATCTGTTAATGACGACAATACACCAAAGTCCAGTAACATTCATACTTTGGTTTATGAGTGAGTCTCAGGTAGACTTTACCTTTGCCCCTCATAACCAAAAAGACACACACTTGCTAAGCTTTTTTCCCCTTTATCTCTAATAAATCGTTGTCTGTTTGAATAACTATACCCATAAATGTCTTTAAAAAACACCTGCAATTTTCAGTTGCATTTAAGTCATTTTAAATAACTTCTAATTACAGAAACGTGTTGGTTATTTCCCATACTTCAGTTTTATGTGGTTTTCTTGCTGTTTCCGTTTGAAACTTCATTAATTATTTGATGCGAGCTCACCACAGAAGTGATTATGTTAATTCATATTGGTTGCTGGCATGCTCTTGTATCACAGCAGATGTGTGGCTTTTTCATAACTGGCAGCTGCTTCTTCAGCTGGACCAAAGAACCAAAACAAACAAGCACAAAAAAGGTCACATGTAAATGTGAAGCTTGGTTTTCAAGAGGAATAAGCCAACATTAAGAAAAAGGAACAGAAGAATGGACTGTTCTGATAACAAGTATCAAAGAGATGGTTCTGATCTTCAGCAGTGAAGAAGTCTTGTGGTTTGGCGGAGTCCATTTTTTTCTCACTGGATATCATTTATTTGATACAACCAATACAGATTGATAAAAATTTGAAATGATGCAACAAAGAATTAAATACACAAATGCATTAATATAGCACTCAAATTTTAAATGGGAGAACATTCAGTTTACACATGACAATAGTGTGAGAAGTACAGTAGTGTTAGTGCCTCACAGCACCTGGGCTGTGCATTCAGACATGGGTTCAAATCTGGCTCAGTCTGTATTTCATTGTGTTTTTTTGAGTTTCCACTGAGTGCTCAAGTTTCCTCCCATGGTCCAAAGACATATGACTCAAATTTAAATCTGCCTCCAAATACCTCATACTCAGTGGATGTGTGAGTGAGCGTATGTGCTATGTAGATGGGTAAATGGCTGTAGAGAGTTTAATGTATTCTGTCTGGTATTGTGTGCCACCTTGGATGAAGGTATCAGTAAAAAATGAGTTAAAAATAATCATTGAATATAATTTTGTAGAAAAGTGTCTACCGAACAAATAAAAGTAAATGAATTTTTTTTTTTAAAAAAACCACAAAAATCTTTTTCATGTGTAGGACTGTTCCTGTTAACATTCAATGAATTTTAGAAGTTATTCTCTCATAACACAGCACAGTGAGGTCTGTGATTTACTAGTTATTAAACCCAACAATTGTTTTATTTATTGAAATAAAACTATGACATCTAAATAGCTTTTTAATAAAATGTGTAACTGCAGGAGCATAGTGTGAATAGATTTCCTTTAGATAAAAGCACTAAGGATAATGTTGAACACTTTGACCACAGATCAAGCATCTTTTTTGTGTCTTTTGAAGCTGATTCACTTTGACCCCACCTCCACTGTTTTTTCAAGTGTGGATACTTGGATTCCAGTGGAGTGTAAACTAGAATGGTTAGCAACATACACAAAAAGTTCCAGTTTCAGGAGTTGAAAGTATTAGACTGGCTTGTGCATTTGGAAGGATTCTTAGTGTATTGTCCAGTGAGATCTGGAGTTCTCCCTCAAGCAAGGTTGTTGAGCCCCCTGTTAGGACTCCAAAGAGAAGGTAGAGACAGAGGTCATGGTGGGTTTATGAAAATAGCGCCGGCAAGGTGGAAGTAGCAGGGTGCACTTATATGCATATGTACATAACTGATAGCTGGGCTGGTTTTGGTCAAATACTTCCCTCCTAAAATTAATTTTTCACAAAACTTCAATTCAAAACAACTTCTTACACTTCTTTTTCTTGGTTTTTGAGCTGCACCATTTGTGAGCCCCATTTTTCTAAGGCATCGTAACAATTGCTGTACTAAATTCAAAAACAGAATGCTGTATTTTAGAAGTAGTAGTCTGTCTACTTTAGAAGACAAGCACTGAAGAAGCCCACCTTTAATCAGTAGTAAAGTAAGTGGTAAAATATGCCTGCTATAATTCTTGTGCCAAAGAACAGAACACAAGAATTGTGATAGAATTATCTCTTTACAGTTACAACTTCAATCTCAGAAAAAGGCAAACTGTCAAGACAGACCATTCAGTGTGCAGTAAAGGTTACCATCCAGATACATTCTCATTATTCTGAGCTTTAACTGAATGTCAGCTGGTCACCTGAAGCATAGCTGCTCTCCTCATAACAGTGAAAAAGATGAATGTTCGTGAGGGACTGATCAATAACATTTACCACAGAAGCTTCTTTTCTGGTGCTGACCTCGGGCTTCTATCCTAAAAGCTTGACGACATGGGCCCTAGTTGAAACTAAATTCCCACAACAATTTTGCCTTTTTTTTCTTCAAAAGTTACACACTTCTAAAATAGGACAACTCTCAGTTTCACGACAGTTTGCTGCTTTGTGCTGTTGAGCAGGGTGCAGAAATGAGAAAGTATAAATTATATCCAAAAGTAATCGAGTGAAAGATGTCACAAATTCTTTACTGTACAGATGCACAATATAAGGTCCTTCTGCAAAATGAGACTTTTTTACTTTATACCAAATTAAATAATTTAAACTGCCTATAATGCTCAACATGCAGTTTATCTAAGGCATGGGCTGGCTGTGAAGACACAGAGAAAACGAAAGACACCAATTTACAAAGACACCAACAAACTAATGCAACCCTGTATAATATTATCACTAAAGTAATTTACTACAACTGAATGAAGCCCCAATTTTTTTTTCAATAGTACACTTTTTTTGCCAGGTTCTTGGACGGTAATAGAAAGACAGTGTAACAAGTAAAAACAACTGAATATCTTTCTGTTGACGCTGGGAGACGAGTGACCACACCATCAAACGCAAGTTGTTCTGTCACAGTAATATTTTCCAAGATGTCCACTTGGGAAGAAGTGCATGATGGCTCTAATGGATCTTATTCAGTGATGCCCCACACACCATGAGCAAGAACGTATTGTTTTCAGCTATACTTTAGAAAGATATCTTTTTTGTTTATGCAAGTTAACTGTCTGTAATGTGTGTGACTTTGACTTTTTGGTTAAAAAGAAAAAATAGTGGCAAAGTGAAAAGCTCCAACTTTCATGTAGAAGATGTGCCTTGTCCATCAAACCAAGCTGCTATTCAGACCCTCCCTTCAGGATCACACTAAAGCCGATCAAACCAGACTCTAGTCAAATCTTTTTACACAGCACAGAAGGCAGAGCTCTGGTGGTATAAAAATAATAAAATTTAAAAAAAATCCCTACAAATCAATAAACAGTGTCATTTTCTCACATATGTGCTGCAAACGCCTGATGGATTTATTTGTTTATTTCTTTGTTCAGCAGATACCCTCATCGATTTTACTTCTCCTTTGGAAAATGACATTCTGACAATATCCTGGCAATATTTTGCAAAGTGACTCAAATAAATGATTAACTGTAGAATAAAAGGGACATAATGTTGGACAGAGCAAATTAACAGAGCCCCTTGAATGAAATAAAATAAAGTTTGCATGTATTTTCCTCCAACAAAAAAGCCATCTCAAAAAGCCAAGGACAGCTGCAGATGTGCGCGTCTCTTTGCTATCACAAAGCTCAGAAATGTCACAGTCTGAAACAGACCTGGCCGACAAATCCAAACCCATCACTCAGTCAGCTTGGAGGAAAAATAGTCAAACGCTGCTGTCAGTCAGACTTTATTGATCCGAACACAGGTTGGTAACGTTTATTAAAGACACATTTAGTGGAATTTGATGATAGGGATTCAAAATGAAAGGTTTCCAACATATCATGTCAGATTACATGGATATGACAATATTACGTAAATAAAGTACTGCAGTCAAAACAAAATATTTTTATTGTTCCTTCAAAAAACATGTGCCACTTTTTCTATTACTGATAAGGTCTGTGTAAATAGTGAGGGATACATTACATTTTGGCTTGAAGACTTCCTAGTCTTTTAATGGAAGAACCATTTACTGCGTCATTGACAGGAACAATGTCCAAAGGCAAAAATCAGAGGTAAAAAACCCTGGTGAGCCACTTCAGCTGATGGACACAGCTTGCGTGAAAAGACACGTTCTGAATTGTGCCGCCGAGTAAACTGGAGGTAAAAAAGTATGAAGAACACTAAAGATGCTGAAACTGAGGGCAAAAAAGTCAAGATGGGTGGCAAACCACGCTTGTTTAGAAATATATGAGAAATACATGCATATAGATATCATTTTAGATATAATATAAATCAGCAGTGCTTTCATAACATGAAAATCTCATATTTGCAAGGAATCTATTACATTAAACAGCATTATTGTTCCTGTGGTCTATTTAAAGAGGCAAAAAAGCAAAAATGCTCACTAGAAACCCTCACAAAGTAGTCAGAAGTTAGAGGTTACAGAAGAGCTTTACGTTGACCATGACGTTGATGAAAGGGAACATGTAAACAGGTTAGGTGAGCTACCTGTTTTTATAATTGCCCACTTTCACGAAATTGTCTCAGTGTGGGTCGAAAGAGCAGTGGAGGAAGACTTACCTCTTCGGTGTCTGGAAGCTGGGAATCCAACATAACATGATGCCGTCACATCTAGAGAATGGCAGGGAAGGAAGAATTCGTAGCACCTTTCTTGTGCTTGGGACTATTGCATTGGAAACATTTTTGTGATTTTTGATGTTTTTGACGTGTATTCTGACAAAAAAAAAAAATGTTACTTCTTTACCTTGCTAGCAGTCTGGGCCAGGGGTGGGTGTACTGAGTGATGAATAGTCATGACTTCCAGGATCAGCTGTGCATGAGTAAATGCCAAATGGTTTTGGACAGGTGTAAACCATTTAGCATCTTGAGATCCCTCGTCTGTGCCTTACATCCATAAATACTTGCATCTCCCATTTATTAGGTAAAAGTCCAGCGATTATTAATGTTTTGGTAACTGCTCAGTGGAGAGAAAATAGTCTTTGACAAAAGATGTTAAATAGACCTCCTTGTATTAAATTATGAATAGGAAATGCAAAATGGGTCCGTACACAAATCCATTTAGCAATCAGCATTGCATGGACCTGCAAAGAGCATAGAAGGCTTCTGGAGATGAACATTGTGAAAACTTGCTTTTGCAGGAATCACATATATATTAAATTCTGCAAGTGACATTTTGATCCCACTTCATTTCTGTTTTAGATTCTCCACTCTAAATCCAGTACAGAAAACAAGGATTAAAAAGAAAGTAAGAAACAGACAGACATACAGTTTAGATAGAGGACTAATATGTAAAGTTCTGACCAGCCTAAACAAATTTACAAGCACATTATGTATAATGAAATTTAAGAGGTTGCTTACAAGGTCTTCTAACAGACGTTTTATTCCAGTGATTTACAGGTAGACATGATATCTTCTTACTTGTTCCATTTTTTTGGTATCGCCTAGCATTGCTGCATTCAGCTTTTTTGCATCTTGGAGCTGACCTTCTGGCCATTACTTCTTAAATGAAATTGAAAAGCTGTAGTTCAACACAACATAGGAAAACTGGATTTAGCAGAGTGTCTTGTAAATACGTTCTCAACAATTAAGGCTGCAGAGCCTGAGTCCTGGTCTTCTTTGTCCACTTCAGCCAAAAAATTTCAAGTAACTTACAAAACAGTGGACTTTGTTTATGCTTAGGAGTCTAAAGATATAAGAGAATTAATATTATGTTGCTCTCTGAAAAAAATATTTAGATTCTACTTATATATAAAGCATGACAGCTGTCTAGAAGACCAAACCAGATGATAACACTGATAAAGTACTGTAGTACTTTAGTAGTAGTAGTAAGCAGTGAGTACAAGTATTCAGTAGTTGTCATGCCCTCTGGTCCAGACCCCGCCTCTTCTGATTGCATTCCACCTGTTTCTCGTTTACCCCTATAGGTACTTGTGCATTACAACCTGGTGTTGTGAAGTATTGCCATGATCTTCTTGTGCTTACTGAGTGGGCTGCTTATTTGCTATTCCGGTAACTGACCTGTTTTGTCTCCCGGCTTTTGGTTGTGCTTTGTCTTTGTTATGTCGCTTGTTCTGAACTCCTTTCTGGTTTTGACCCACGCCTTTTTTGTGACCACGACTTCGGAACGATCCCTAACATTGAACAGCGTTCTTCATTTTACACCTGCACATGTCTGCGTCCTAACTGCAACATTGCAGTAGTCTGATGTCTGTGTGGAAACTTTGGTTAGATTAGTTTCAAGCTTGATTTGCGGTAACATTGGTCTTAGCAATCAAAAGCAATTGAAATATTGTTCTTGCTGAGCTCTGCCTTATTACTGAGGTGAGTGAGTACTTACAGCATTTTTATTGCATTAGTGAAAACTGGTACACAACTTAAAATGTATCTCATCATTGGAAATTGAATCAATGACACACATACAAAATTCATACACGATATTCAAAATAAGAACATTTTATTATTTCTTTTTTTTTTTTAAATAGAAAGCTGCGGCAACACATTTGTCAAGGCCAGCCCCATGTGTGTCATTAAACGTCCATAATAACTAATTACTGTGGTTGAGTGCACCAACGGCCATATTTTATCCTACGTAGAGGTTTTAGAAATTTTCAGCCATGATTTAAAGCTTCTCTCTAAATTGGTCATGCAATTCACATCAGTTTTTACAGAGTAAAATAACACTTTGAATCAAAATGAATTGGAAAACTAAAGTCAATGATGACAATAAGAACAACCTTGAGAATATTGGCTCTTTGTCCCCTTTACTCAAATTTCACCTGTGGCCATGCCAGAGAAGGTTTTTGAATGATGTCGGCACTGGGACTCTAATTTGTCAAAATAAAATGTAGAAAATAGCACTGGTGGTCTGTCTTTTCCCAGCCCTGTGCCGGCAGAGACAGAGATATAGTGATAGGACAGTAAAACTCGAACTTAGAGAATTATACGCCACCAGATTTAAAAAAACAAAAAGTTAAGTACCCAACTGAGGAAATGAAGTCCCCAAATACACTCCATTGTCATTTGGCCCTAAACAGGTGGCACACTGCAGCTGCCACCCTGACAGTCATCGCTGGTGACAGACACAGGAGAACCATAACCAAAGAACAGACCATCCAGATACAGATAAACCTGCTTGCCCTGTCTCTTAACCTCTGGGTGCAGTGGCCAGTCAGACCACCAGAAGAGCTCACACGGTGCAACCAAACATACCTGGTCCAAATTCTTCAAGAATTAAATTAGGCGAGCATTTAAAAGAGAGACAAACAGGTGCCCGTTTGAGGAATTTCATCCAGTGAGAAGGTACTTGTTAACCCAAAGCAGTTCTTTCTGTTTGTACATCCCTGCAACCCTTGGGGTTACAGCATTAATGAGAGATTTGAATTGGGTTTGGGATCGGGTGCAGGTTCAGAAAAATGACTGCTGAGGTCGTCCTGCTGTCTTGTCTTGCCGAACTTGACTGGTAAAATAGATTTTTCGAAACAAGTTTATTTGCTGGAGTGTGTAGTTCATTCATTACCAGAGTGTTTAGGCAATCCTGCACCACCCCCCCCCCCGCACAACATCCCGGGTGCCACAGCATTTATCAAAGAATGTCAAAGGGGGCTACTGGTTAAAGAAGAAAGAAACAAAACATACAATATTTTAGCAGTGTCTTTGAAGTAAAAATATTTCTTTTTTTCAAATATCCCACAGTGAGGCTATAAATTTGGGTTTTCTCTTTCTCTGGTTACACAGTTCTTTATCTTCTCTATCTACTTCTGGCAGAAGTACTTTTGTCTTTGCTTTCACAGAAGACATGAAAAAAAAGAAGTGGTGGAATGAAGTGAACAAAACATCTCGAAAGCAGCGGTTTTGCGAGAAGTGAAGACACACTAGAAAATTATTAAGAAACTGTAAAGCATACTTGCTGCAGAAACATTTTATGTGAGATATTGTTGCTTTATTTACAATAGATAATTAACTGTCTGCCTTTATACTGCTTACATTGTCGAGTGATATATTTCTACTGCAGAACAAACACTCCCAGCAATTTAACTTTGTCATTTCTGATTGACTAAATTGAATTTATTTTATGAATAGTTTTGCACCACAGTATTAGTGGGAGTTTTCCTTTGTCTGGCTTTTTTCATTAAAAAAAACAATGAACTGTTAAATTTGCCAGCAAATACCTCTGAAATCAACCTGCCCACAAAGCACTTTGACGGAACAAGAATCACTTCTAGTTAAAAGGGAACTAACACCTAATTAGCCTGTCAAATGGGAACATCAAAGATCTCTTTGGCTTTAGCAGGACTATAAGTGAAGCAAACTGCAGCTCAGCCTCAAGTTATTTGTTCTAGTCTCCAAAAAGTGGAATGGGTAAAATCTTTTCTTTTAGTTTCCATATTATTGTCAAATGAATTGGTATAATGATGGGTGGATGGGTATGTTGTTTAGAACAATTTATCCAACACTGTAGAGTTAACCTGACATGCATGTCTTTGGACTCTGGGAGGAAACCAGAGCACCCAGAGAAAGGGAGAGCATCTACACTGACTTCAAGCCCACACCCAAGCATCCCAGGCACCCTGAAGAGGCAGTGTTACTGGCTGCACCACTACACCACCCTTTGACTGGAATTTACTAACAGTATTTGTTTTATGTGTTACACCAAAAAGCTGCTAATATTGAGGGACCCAAATGAGTAAATAACGTTTGATTCTCCCATTAAATATGTTGGCTTATTTTCGAATGTATGGGTAAATATTGTTTTGAAGGAGCTATTTTTTTCAAGTGATAGACAGAAAAAAGAGAATGAAAAGAACAAATTCTAGTTTGGTGGCAAAAGTGCTAAAGGCAAAATTATTGCAGACATAATAGGTGCAGTCAATGATCTAGACTCACTATCAGTTTATCATTGACCTTCAAGGATGCACAGAAATGTTCGCTAGGTGATTGTGCACAATTATTACCACATGTGTTCTCTCTCCTGCTCTGACACACACACACACACACACACACACACACACACACACACACACACAAACTGCAGAACACTTTAGGAAAGATGCGAACCACATCCTACCTCTTTACCCAAACTCCATTCTCCTGAGAACCTCCCTGCTGCAAATTTCATCTCCGTCTTCACAGCATTCTGAAAGCACAGACACCTGGAGGGAGGTGCAGCAGGACATGTTCACCTCCCTCAGGATCTACACAGTGGTTGCTCAGGGTCACCTCAGGACATCTGTACAGTCATGCTAGGTTTGGACTCATACACCCCTGGGTGTACATTAATCCCCCCTGCCGCCTGCCCATTAGCCCCAGATCCATGAACTAGGGCGGATAATTATTCTTGTGCTGACAGAACTGCATCCAAGCATTCGGCTTTAACCTTCATGTCTCCTCCTTAAATGCATGAAGGACTCGTATAATTATATATTTTACAAGTTGTGCATTCAAAAACAGGAGTGTGATGATAGAGAAAGCATACTGTTACACGACAGAATGTCAGATCAGTGACTACCTGGTTACGCCCTTAGTTACTAAATATAACATACATATATAAAAATAAAGTGGTTAAAATATGAGTTGTGAATGACATGACGTAACAGTGTGCATAAATAAGAAATGGTGAACATTGTGTAAAAATTAAACATTTTTTTTTGTTATTTTGAAGAAGACTTTAACCTTGATTTGCATAAAAGATAAAATAAATTGGTGTCCGTTTCATCTCTCTACCTGTGGTTCTAGGGTAAGACTCTGAATTGCATTAGCTGTTGTAACTTAAAAGAATTGAATTAAAAAGTTCCGATCTTCATATCATCTGATGGCTTTAACAGAACTTCTAACCCTTGAATCAAGCAATTGAGCTGTTATTAAACTCATACTGATCATGATGTAGAGAGTGGACTTGCAAAAAATAAGTTATGAAAAGAATTTTGTCTCCAGTTGAGGGTCAAATGTACCAATATCGCTTAATGATACACAGGAACAGTTGTTTCAGTTTCAAGGCTGTTCAGAGTTACCATCTCACCTGACATACATCTCTGTGGGACAAACTCAGAAGACCCAAATGAAATTCAAATGAACATGGTAAAAACATTCTGCTGCATTAAAACGCACAGACTAAATGCCTTGAAGCCTTACAAGACCAACAGAAAAAAATCTACAAAAGAGATAGAATTATAGAAAGATAAATGACTAAAGGAAATGGAGACAGAGCTTGGAAATTTGTTGCTGAAAAGCATATTTGAACAAATCTGAAATGAAAGCTGTCCACAGCAATTCTTATGTTCTACACAATTTTAAATTAGGTTTTTCTGTGTTTGAAAGAACGTAGAAATTGTTTCCTTTTGGAATACAATGTTTGCCAAAAACAGGCAAACTTTTTGTAATGCAGGAATATATTAATTTTTTTTCCCATTTGAATGAAAAGTACTGAAAACTGTAGTGTCCACAAGAACTATCTTGGCAAGTGCACCATCAGCAAAGAATTACACTCCTTAAATACTGTAATAAATTACTATAAAACTAAAGTGGAACAAGTATTTCTGATGCATGCAGCAGAAACTGGAACATTAAGAAAGCACAACTCCAACGCCATATTAGCAAGGTAAATAAAATGTCCATTTGCAGTTTAAAAGTATTTTAAACCATAGTAGAAGTGTTAATTTAATCTTAACTCATTCGAGACTCGCAGAAAATTTACTTTCACTGAGAACCCTCATCATGCTTTTTTTTTCCAAGCCAGAGCCACTGGCATGCAAAGGCATTTATTAGGGTCATAGCCTGCTCCAAGTACCTACCCTAATTCTTATGTAAATGTTTAAAAAGGTGAGGTTCAGCTAAGTAATGATCTTAAATTGTGCCCAAATGGACCCAAGGAATCTTTCAATAGAAATAAATGATTAATGCAATTAATAATTAATGCAGTGTATATTATATATCATGTACAGCAATCCCTCAGTATCCAAACTCTCCATATATATCCAAATTTTTTCACTTTAATGGTTCTTGGAAATGAATACCTATATATCCATATATGAATGGAAACTTTTGACAAATTTTTATCTGAAGCTTATCTGTAATAAAAAAAAAATCAAAACACATTTTTAAAAAAAATCTATAAATAAATATCAGTTCCATACAGTGAATTGTAAAAAAATAATACTGTATTAATTATTACAAACTCTACTGTGTACTGTTACAAAATTATCTAATGTCAGACGTCTGCTGCAAGGGTGTTATCAACTGTTTACTCCTGTTTTGATTTGTTTGCTCTGCATTTACATATTTATTGCATAATTAATTTTTGAAAATAAAGCAATTTATTTAAATGCTGGTTGTGTCAAACAAACACATGGTGGGTTATGTTGACACATCTCTTTGTTCCCTTTATTCAACATTTCGTTACACTGAAGTCAGACTGCAAACCCCACCATGCACCCTCTCACCTCGCATGTGTAACAGTGGCGAACGTGAAATGTCTTGTACTGTACACACTGCACCACGGTATAAAGATGCAAATAAATGACAACGTTGTGTTGGTAGGTAACTAGTGTTTACAGTGTTTATCATGCTGAAGTCACAGGCTGCTGGTTATATATGTGTTTTCCGAAGAGCTGCCAGCACGTTATTTATTTATTGCTTTTATTATCATCCCATTTAAAGTCATGGGAAATAGGCACTTGGTAATATGGATACAACTATTTGATACTAGTAAAATTTTACTTTTATTATGTTCCAGTTATATTTACACAACTATTTTATTGTCTATCTGTATCTATCTATGTTACATCAAGCTGGAAAGACACATCTTGACAAGAAGTTCTTTATTGTAGGTTATTAATAAAAGTTGTTACTGAAAACATTGTGTACACATAATCCTAGGGCACACTGATAAAAAAGACACTGCACCTGACTAGAGGAAATATGATGCAATAATCTGGTTTACACGGACAAATCCTCGTGGGAACTAGAAGAGAAAATGGAAGCACAGACATGGACAGAATTAAACTTGAACATGCAGTTCACAAACTTTAAAGCTAAACCCTAAAGTTAAAATGAAATGTAGTGATTTTCCAAATTTAAATGTGTTTTTTAGAACTCACTTCAAAAACTAATGGCAAAATAGTTTTTTTTTTTTGTCCGTTTAGCTTTTGGTGGAAAATAGCACAGTCAACGTGTTGCAAAACAACGTGATGGAAATAATTTGCATATATATTGTTTTCTTTATTTCTGATGAGCTGACACCTTTAATCAAAGATCCAATAATGTCTCTTTAGTGTGAATGTCACTCAACATTTTCTGAGCATTTGACCCTTTTAGATTTGAAGTGATAATGGATTTAAAGCCTTTTCACGCATAATTGCTTAAAGGTTCTCTTTCGAGTCAGTAGGTTCTTGTTCTCAGATCTGACAAAATGTTAAATTCACAGAGGTCTTTTCAGATGCCATTTTTTTTATATTTATTGAAATCTGAAATAAATTCAATTTAAAAAAAAAAAACACCTGTATACCAAAAGTAGAAAGCTAGCGATTGGTGCCACCTTGCAGCGGGACAAGTGATTTTTTTCATTTTGAGTATCAATAAAACTTTAGGTTTGTTAAAACTAAAATGTCGGAAGCCCAGAACGACATTTCATTTCCACCACTTATATCAGCACTTATATAACAAGAAACATAAATTGATTCCTAGATAAAACATCGTCTTAAAATTTTGTCTGACTCATGTACTACTTTTGCCTTCTTTAGGTGGCCATCATCCTAACTGTTTGAATTCAAGGCTATTTAGAGTTAAAAAGGGCCCTGAGGGCTTTAAATTGTGCCCTGGTCTGCATAATTAGACATTAATAAGAGTTCTTTTCAGACTCAGGAGACCTAGTTAGGACTCATAAATGACTTGCTTGAACAAATCCCTGGCAAGTCAGCATCATGGTGACCTTGCATGTGCTTTTAAATAAGTAATGATGGTCAGCATATCAAGAACAATGGGATATTCAGCTGGGGAGACAGGTGTAAATTCAAGACAAAAACTTCTCCTGAAATGTTGTCATATTACAGGAGTGTTTCTTGTTTTATAAAATACAAACAAACAAATGGTGTGTCAGGGTAGCGTGGCTCGAATCCGGCTTGGTCTGTATGGAGCTGTATGCGTGTTCTCCCCATGTCTGTGAGTTTCCTCCTGGAGATCTGGTTTCTGCTCACATCCAACGGCATGTGTTTCAGGTGAACTTGTGACTAGTAAACCAGTGACTCTAAAGTGTGCGTAGGGTTGTGTCCCTGGTCCCATTCAGGGTGCACCACTCCTTGCCAAGACCAAGACAAGGAGCTATGACTGGAGGATATACTCCAGAAAGCAGTGACCGTAACATTCAGAAAGTGTAACAATACACAAAACAACTGACATTTATAACATATAAATATCAGATCACTTAGGTCAACAAACACAAAAATATTTAAAGTAATCTCATGGAAGAGTCATAGAATGGCTCATCTTTATACTCCTATTGAATGAGTTTTCATTTGAAAACCCATTTTTAAGCTACACATTCTGAACATTGCACTGCACCTGTCACGTTGAAAGAGAATAAGCAGACGTGCGCAGGCACAAATGCGATGAACTCCGTTTA
>UFQX01000211.1:643570-689232 GCA_900497675.1 Arapaima gigas | reverse complement strand
GGGGGGGGGGGGGGGGGGGGGGGGCAGGGAAAACCTTGGCATGAATTTTTAACCATTCATAGTCACTGAATCAAATCTTCCTCAGAGCGTTGTGAGAATTTGTGCCAAGGCTTGTTAAAATGGAATAAAATGCCTCTAGAATTATCTGGGGCAGTGAACCGTTTTTCAGCTTTGGTTAATTCTGTCTGAAGGTTATTCGCCTCGTCTAAGGCTATAATAAAATGGTATTGTTAGAGGTGTTTATAGGAATCTGTGTTGGATAGGCTGAATTAGTTTCTTAGATGTGCAGTACTTTCCACTGTTTGTTTTGAAAATAAACGATTTGTCCCACAGCCCTTTAGACCATCATTTCAGGAGCCGGAATTTACAATTATTTTGGGAGGAAAATTCAGGGTGAGAGCACCATCAGACTATTGAGATAGTCAACTTGGCATCCCCTGGTATCGCTTAACATTTTACAAAACCAGCCTGCTGTTAAATGAACAAAATTCCTGGTTTCTTGTGAAATTTCTGAGTGAAACAGATCTTAATACTTTTAAGTAGCACAAGGCTAACTCCATATCCCAAAGAGATATCCAGATTGATCTGGAATCAATTTGTTTTATTTGTTTCATTTATACAGAACAATAATAAAGTCTCATATTGAGTACAGAAGCCCCACCCATCTCTGTTGTTTAAGGTGAAGGTTTTCTCCAAAGTGACTTACTGTATAGTGGTTTAGCATTTTTTACAGCTGAGTATTTTGTTACTTTGTCATCTCAAGATAAATACCATGATGAAGGGTACCGCAGCAAGAGAGGTGGGATTCAAACCTGTGTCTTTCCCTAGCAAAACAAAAGCTTTACTTACTCTTCTGTCTATTGATGCTCTATGAGGTGGACAGCAGAATTCCTTTAACAAAATGCACTCATTGTATGCAGCTGGATATTTTGCCAGTCAATTTAAGGTGTTTTCCAACCACCTTGAGCTTTCAGGGACTCGGTCAGGTCTGGTACCTCGGCCCCCCTTTTCAGTAAGCGCTCCTTTTAATGTCTTTTTTTTATATCTCAGCATTTAGTCCTCTATTGTTTCTTCTAGCAAGAAACCACTGCAGTGCGGTTGGAAGAAGTACTGAAGTGTGACCATCACTTGGTGTTGAGAGACTGACTGATGCAACAAAATGAGCTCCTGACCTGCATGGTGGGTTTGGAAAAGCTGCACCCACAGACATCTCAAATACACCCCCAGCCCTGGCCTCTAATAGGAGCTGACAGAATGTCAATGAGTTTTTAAGGAAGCTGGCAAATAGTCGTTTTTTTCATTTAGCTGTTGGATGACTTGCTGGCCTTCCAGCTGTTGCTTTTCAACATAATTTGGTGCACTAAATTCCTTTCATCAAGACATGATTAAACACTTTGGAGAGACTCCTCATGCATTGCTCTGTCTTGCATAGCCAGACAGAGGAGAGTGGAGGTCGCACTAAGTTTAAAGGCATTGTCATGCATGCCAGTTTGATAGAGACAGGTCCTGATTTGTTAGGCTGTTTTGTGCTACGTCTCCTCAACATCATAGTGGCCCCCTTCAAAGAGCAGTATGGAAGGTAACAAGGAGTTATGTCCTAGTTATGGAGATTTCCTTCATGTAGAACCAACCACACCTCCATATACAATGTCCCAGAACGGTCATTTGTATGGACACATGCTTACCACATCCTGGGCAGATCTTACCTGTGTCAAAGGGTGTGAGAACTACAACAAAGTAGGGTTCTCTCCTGAGCTGTATGTTGGTAATATTTAAATCACTTCATCTGAGCTTTATGAACTGCGCTGATTGAAATGGCTCTGCAGAACAATAGTGATTCTGCTGTTCAGTATGCAGTGATGGCTTCATTTTGAGATTTTTTTTTAAGATCCCTGGTGTTCAAATAGCATTTTACATGCATTGTTCTTACTCTTCTGAACTGATAGCAATGAAAATTTGCTATGATTCAGTGAGCTCTGGATGGGGTAAGAGTGGCCTTGGAGCATTTAATACATTCACCTAGAAATACACCCATTTAGGTTATGAGAATTCAACTTTATAGTACTTTATACTACTACAGCTTACAAGGCATTTCATCACATTTATGTGGATCAAATTCTGATTTCACCAACAGCCAAGCGGTGCAAGATGAGAGCCACCTTGCGATCTTCAGTTATACTGTGGTCTAAGCTGCATTAAGTCTTTGACCTCCATTACCCCTTGTTTGCCAGCGTTGGCCTGTATAATCCATGTAATCATGACCCTGTTGTGGCTCTCCAGACCATGTTAGCTTGTTTTGAAAGTGAATTTATCTCCATTGTCTTATTGATTCCTTTTGCCTTTACTGTTTTATCTCTTTATTTGCACTGAAGATAGAATTAAAGAGAGTGCAATGAATATCATATGTAAACATGAGTGAGTTTTAAAGTGCAGAGTAAGCAATAGGTTCAAAAAAGGTGAAAAATAGGTAGACAGACATACAGCATTACAGAGCAGTGAATGAAGGGAAAGGGACCAGATGCACTGCTATGATAATTTATATAATTGTGTCCAATTGAATTGGATCTGATATTAGCAAAAATTGGGCCTAGAGATGCGTACCTTTTTACAGCTGGAGCTAATGTCTAATTACTTCTTTGTTTTAGGAGAATTCACCTTATGAAGTGTCTTTTTTTCAGGAACACATTACCTTCATAAGAAGGGGGCCATGGCATATTTCCCTGTTGACCCTGTAGGCAAACTGCGTGGGACATAGAAAATTAAGGCCTTTGAAAGTGGGGGGGGGAGGGGGGGGACTGAGAGAAAATTAACACAACAGATACTTTAAAATAATATTTACAAAAATGAACTTCAAAACTTTTAGAAAGTGTCTTTCTCTGGCTTCTCTTCTCAGCAAAGTCTTTAATACTGTCCTCAAGGTGCATGTTAGGAATAATGTTGCTCTCAGTGCACAGAAAAGCCAACACGTATATTGACGTCAAATGACTTCACATTTATGCTAACGTTGCACTATCTGTCTTTTGCACGAGTAGATGTCTGCATTCCTTTTCTCCTTTAGTCCCCTTACACTGACCGGCAGCTGAAAGCTGGAATAAGTTCATATGCCTGGATGTGGCTGCCATGTGCCTGACTCCATGCTGTCTAGACCCCCTTAACAGTGTTCATGTCATCAAAATGTATTCTACAACTTCAGGACCTCTAGCCATTTCTGAAAAATTAGAGATCACCAGAACTGAACCCTTTCCACTGTGAACACACTTCTTTGGCGTAGTTTTACAAGTGATCTGCAGAAACTGAGTGCAGCTTGGCACGTCTGCAGATGTTACTGAATATTGTTTTATCTGGTACTTTCTTGTGAATCTTCATTAGGTTTTTAGAATACTGAGTTCACACTTTGAAAACAGTTCTCTGCTGTTAAAATAATACTCACCATATGCAACTCATACCCCCCAAATGCATAATTCCTGTGAAGACTACTTACAGCTTCATGGGAGCTGCAGTAATTGTATGCTTGTTGGCCTTTGACATATAGAGTAAGGGTCTAATTAGGAAATAACTGTATTTTTCCAATGATGTATATTTTAAGATATTTACTTGTAAGTCATTTTAAGACAAATATTTGCTACATTTAAGGAATGTAAATTTAAATATATTCAAATACATACAGTATTTAAATATTCAACATATAATGTTTTGCTTTAAATTCTACTCGGTACTATTTGGTTTTTGGTCCACTATGTTTCTTGTGTTTAAATACACACACACAAGAAGACATTTAACAATATTATAAAAAATTCCCTTCTCATCCAGTTTTTCCCTTTGAAGGAGTCAGACTTGGTTTCCTACCAGAGGCCTGGAAGTTTCAGGGGACGGCACAGTATTTCTATTGTTCCTAGGATTGTGGTCTTCTGGACACAGACCAATGTCATACCTGGGATCTAGTGGAGCCCCTAATCCAGCTTAGGGATCACACCCCCACGTGCTCCTGTCACCCATAGGACCACCTTAGTTTTTACCATCCACATTCTCTCCACTTCCTCTCTCAATCCTTTGTATTTCTCAAGCCTCTTATATCTCTTCTTCCTGAAGTTTCTGTCACCTGGAATCACCAAATTTATCACCACTGCTGTTTTCACCTCCTTGTCCATCACCATTATATCTGGTTGATTCACCAGTGCCTGTTTATCTGTGTGGACGAGAACATCTCACAGGATCTTTTCTCTGTAGTTCTCCAACACTCCCTGTGGTTCCTTCCGTTTTGACCTGTGTCCTGGCCAAATTCTTTACACCTGTTCCTGTATATGATCCCTGCCACTCGGTTGTGTTTCTCAGTATTCGCAGCTGCTACTAGGTGTTTGATGGTCTCAGGGGCTTCATATATAAACTTTAAAAAGTCAGAAGTAATAGTAGTACACAACATATGGTCTCTATTCTGTTTATAGCACCGTATCTAAATGAAATGGTTCCTGCAAATATTTGCCAATTTAATGTTCTTTTAACTGTACTATGGAAAAACATTGAAATCTGAAATATGTTGCAGAAACATGAGCTTGGAATACACTTGATCCTTCTTTTATGACCATTCATGGATTTTGGGAAATTTTCCACTTTATTTGTTTGTACTGCATTTTCTCCACCTATTTAAAAAAAAATAGTTTGTTGTGAGGGGGGGGAATCAGTTGTTAGGACCATAACTTGCTTTGGCACCGTTTACCACGCGTCTGCTGTTTGTGTTCTCAGTAACAAGAAGATGAAAGTTGTGCGTATGTTTCTGCCATGAACTGTCAAAATTCAGCCTTAAATATGACTGTTTGGGGATGACATTTTAGTTTTCAAGCATTTTAAATTAGTTTTAATTTTAATGCAGTCACTACCATGAAGTTTTTGTCCCAGGAGGGGCTGCAATGGTCCAGAGCCTATCCTGGAAGCACAGGGTGCCAGTCCATTGCAGGGTAATTTTAGTATAGCTAGAAGTTAATACAACTTAACCCTTTAAAATTTTTATTAGTTGTCATAGTACCTGGATTCATAAAAAAAATCAAATAATAAACAGACTTCTGGTCCCAGTTGTGTTTATAATTTAGGGACTTGATGCATTTTTAACGTTGTTTGTTATACAGGTCCACAGTCCTTTATCCAACACAACTGAGGCCAGATGTGTTTTGGAATTCTGATTTATTTTTTGATTTTTAGAAAGGTAATACTCTGCATATACTGTATATTACTTACCACCCCCAGCAGAGACTGGGGCAGCACCCCCATAGTCAAAGGTGTAGATTTCTGCAGCGAATCATATGAATATATACCCTCACCTTTAATGTTCAGCTCTTTGTGATACATTCTAGTTAGTTTCCTGAGCAACATTCACCTTTTCATTGACAAATACATTCAATCAGCACCTGGTGAGTATCTTTACTTTTTGCCGTTTGAAGTGGTTTCCTATTTTTCTTTTGCTTCTGCTCATCACTGTTACTGTAGAACTTTGACAGCTTCTCTTTCTGTAAGTTGTACATGGTGGTCGTTCCCACGCCGTGTTCTTCAGTAAGACGCCTCACAGACACATCGACATCAAACTTCTGCAGTAACTCCACCTTTTGTGCTATTGACACCGGCAGATGCTTCCTTTCCTCCTTCTCACTGTTACCAACAGGTGCATCTTCAAACCTTTTTGACGTTTTCATGTTCAGGTGGGGAGTAGGGGAGCATCCTGTCAAGTTTGGCCACCAAATGAGATTTAGCAAACTTTTGTAAAAACTTTTTTAAGCTTTTTGGATTTTGGAATTGCAGCTAAATGATTGTGGACCCATGCTGAATGCTGTTAAAACTGTTTTCTCAAAATATCCCTGTAGTGACTTTCCTCATTGTTCTCTCTGCTTTCCCTTCTTATTCTTATGTCATTATTAAAAGCTGTCTGGATGTTACAGACTGGCATTGACTCTTAGTGATTTTAGTTTAAATGATGTTAGTGCCTCGGGAGCAAAAACTTGTCTCTACTGTACAACCATCGAGGGCACCAGGACCCGGTGCCACTTTAGTGAACAGCACTAATTTACTGAAGGTGTATGCAGGCAGGGGCAGCGAATACTGAGACACAACCAAGGGGCAAGGATCATATACAGGAACAGGTGTAAAGAATATGGCTGAAACACTCCCAGGTCAGATCCTATGGTATGTTTACATCCACACAGATAAACAGGCAATGGTGAACCAACCAGCTATAGTGGTGATGGACAAGGAGGAGAAAACAGCAGTGGTGATAGATGTGGTGATTCCAGGTGACAGAAACTTAAGGAAGAAGGAATATGAGAAGCTGGAGAAATACAAGGGATTGAGAGAGGAATGGGAGAGAATGTGGAAAGTGAAAACCAAGGTGGTCCTATAGGTGATAGGAGCGTTTTGGCCTTTGACCATTAAATTGGAGGAGGAGCTCCACCAGATCCTCTACTGCGGCGTCCCTTCAAACTCCCAGGCCCCTCGTAGGAACTCGAGTCTGAGGAAAGCTACCCCCCACTAGGAAAGACTAGGTGAATAAGACAATTTTTTAAATATAAATTTAATACATATCTGCATATATTCTGTTTCAGAAACTTTCTCTCATAGTTTGACACGAAGAGCTAAATTATATTCTAAATGATGCCCTTACGAACAATGATGCACGAACGATGCTCTTGCTCTTCAAAAAGCTTTCAAACCTCCTCATTGTATTACTTGACTGTCAGTCAATTTTGGAATATTTGGTTCATTTTTTCCTGAGTTTGGTACATTATAGAACTTGTAAAACGGAAAACTCTGGAACAGTTTAATGAGCATAAAATTATTGATATTAGCTTGACTGGGGAAAGCAGCTGCGAGAGTCGCATTGCATTTCGATCTTCCTCCAGTAACTGCACACACTTAATGAGATTTATAACGTAAACAAGGACTCATAATGTAAAATCCACATCAACAGCCAACCCCTGCGTGTCCAGGCAGATCACAGCAGTGTGTGATAATGACAATGCGTGTATTTGTCTGCACAGTAAACATGGGGCCTAAACTCACGTTTGCTGGACCATAAGTGGCATGAATGATGAAAGAGAGTACATTCGACTGGTGTTACGTTCCCTGTGTTCCAGATCAGCCATGGCGTGTTGATCGTGCAGAGACTGTACCGTTCAACCTGTACAGTGAATAAATGAAGTGCACCAGAAAAAATGTAAAGAAAATTAATTACGTATTATGAATAATATATACATGCATACAGCCATGCAGTGAGAGAAATTTTCAACATGCTCGATGACTCACTGCACTGCCCACAATGCAATACAGTGAAATGCTGTTTTCTGGGTGGATTGTAGCCCAAGGAAAGCCATAATTATTCTCAAATTAAATATGTAAATGGATTGGCTGTTAACTCATTAGCTTCAGTGATACTGGATTGTGGTTGAAATTTAATAATGCAAAATTACGTGTTTCAAATCTCCTGCTGATCGGAT
This sequence comes from Arapaima gigas, assembly GCA_900497675.1. Classification (NCBI taxonomy): domain Eukaryota; kingdom Metazoa; phylum Chordata; class Actinopteri; order Osteoglossiformes; family Osteoglossidae; genus Arapaima; species Arapaima gigas. The sequence continues at coordinate 681,757 of UFQX01000211.1, read as the reverse complement.
CAAGCCTCTTGTTTTACGCAAAGTTTTATTAGGAGGCCGTATGAAACTGCACCTCAGGGAATTCGACCCCTCCCCGTTTATTGTTAGCAAGTCTTGTCCAGTAGGATGTGAAAGTGAGAAGCAAGAAAACAATGTGAAAGGACACACTTTTTTGCCCTCTCTTTCTTTAAGCAGCTTTAGGGTTGAGAGAACATTGCAGTCAGGCGCTCAATCGGTGCGAAACAAGCGTTGGCTGAGCGTTGATCGTAAGCAACCAGCGTCACTTACCGTTTTCATGGGGTCGGTTTGTCCATCCGCAGCGCTCCTCTCCACAGGGAGACAGACAGACGGTCACAGAAGTAAGTAGAGTTTATTTTACATGTTCGTGACTCCCCACCAAATGCAGGCTGGAAAGCAGCCAATTATCGCCTCGTATCTTATTTTCAACTCTCATTTTAGACAGGAATTTTCCTTGTGGGGCTGTTTCAATGCCATTGATACTGAAATAAAATTAATCCCTAAGTAGCAATTGTTATAATAAGTATACATGTGCAAATGTAGATGTCGCCTATTGACTTCAGTGTGCTGGATAGCAAACCCAACACTGGTCAGCGACACCAAAACAAATGTCCCTTGTAACAAAGTGATGGATCATCTGTATAAACTTCATTTCTTACCAGAAAGCTGTTTAAAAATATAAGGAGTAGTATGTAAATAAATAAGTAAAGGAACAGCAAATAAAATGCATAATAAAGCATCTGTCCTGCAGAATGACATTGTTCCCACCTTCAGTTTTTCACATTCTACTTGAGAAACTGCTGTTTTGTTTTATGTATTTAGTTTATTTTTAATATACCTTATAATTTAAAAAAAGTACTCTATGTGAATGATTTTAGACTTCCCCCCGTCAGGAATCATTGTTCTGAGGTCATTAATGTGCAATAAACACAAAATAAACAAAAATGTAAAGAATAGTCAAAAATGGATGAGTCTGATCATACAGGACTACATTGTACAGCAGCAAACATCACCACAGCTGTAGGTGCTGGTGAGAAACAAAACCTTGTCCTTGTATAGGCATTTCTTTCTTTTTTTCTCATTTTGAATATATAGGCTAATTTTTGCCAAGTTCTAAAGTAGAAAATGGACAAAAAAATGAAAGAACAGAGTAGGAAAGACAAGGGGGGGAGGGGGAGTGGTGTCGTCTTGTAGCCACTGTTTATAACAAGCACTCTGACCACATTATTCCTGTTAAATAAGGTTTTCTACAAAGATACAACATATAAAACTGTTAAATATATAACTTTTAGCTTTTCAAAATACATTTAATGGTATTTTCCCAAACTCATATTACTATTCTCTCTCGGATGATAAATGGTTTGCTGTTTTACTGCAACTGACCATGCTGACGCCAAATTGCCCAAACACAGCTATTGGAAAAAAATGCAAGTCTGAGTTATACATTGGAATCAGAATTTTCAGATTCGAAATACAGCAAGGAGTGAAGTACGAGGAAAACCTCGGCAAAGCTGAACGTACTTCTCTTGATCATGTACAGTATCTCTGTGCTCAGATTTCTCAGGTCACTTCTTTATGTCCAGAAATGTTTTGCTCCACACAGATCAAGTCTGCGTTTCTTTTTCACTGTGTGGTCACAATTCAATGTTTTATTTTCACTATAACCCCCTCCCCCTTTTTTAAGAGTTCCAGGACATTCTGGTCCATCCTGTCCACATATGATGATGTTGTTTCTTTGGTCTGTGAAAATATTTTCAAAGAGAGGCAAACACAGCAGATGCCCAATTTTCAGGATTGAAAAGTGCAGTTCTCTGTCGGCTGGGGGGAGGGTCTGATCCACAGCGTGAACCAACATCTGAGCCTCTTCTAGGAGTCCAGCCGTCTATATTCCAGTAGTGGAACAAGTTGAATCCCCCGTGGAACTCAGCGTAGCGTGGACCTCATTACACCTCCAACCATCCAGGAGGGGTGTGGCATGTAAGTCTGCCCTGTCTCCAGGGGGCACTGTGTCCATTTATAACTCAGAGAGATGGGGAAGAGAGCTGATGACCAGTAACACGTGATCCACTCCGGTGAAGACCCACTACAGAAAGTGGCTTGCAGGGAGTCCGCACAGCAACCCCCCTCCCCTGAGCCCCCGGAATCTGTCGCTACCATTGTCAGGAGACCTGAAAATCGATAAAAAGAGAAGTTCCGTCAGAGGATGAGAAGAGACTCACCAGTCAAAAGAAACTGAACAAGTTGCACTGCAGTAATTGTTCCTCCTTCTAACATACAAGCAACAAACTGCTGCCAAACACTCCATCACATATCAAACCCTTTAACTTTGGGGGGGAGGTCATTCTCTTAGTCATTATTAATTTTGGCCAATTTCAGAGGAGGGTTCAGAGCCTATAGTACAAGCACAGGGTGTGGGTTGGGTAGGTTACACTTTGAGCGCTCTCTCTCTCTCTCTCTCTCACAGGCAGACAGACACACAGAGCCTCGGTTTGTGAGGTTTGTATTTTGTCCCTTGTTTGTTCTAATCTGGAGGAAACCTGAGAGTCCTGAAGTTCCACAAATTCACCCACGTTCCTCTTGCTAACAGCACTTATTTCTGAATGCTACATGGAGATGCTCTCTATATACAGCCCAGGGGCTTAGAAACTCCTTAAGGAACATCTCCCTGTTCAAGGTGAGGCATGTTGGATAGGATTACAACAGTGGGGTTTGAACCTGGATTTTGAACCCTGCTTCCTTGAACAAGTCAGGTCTGTTACACACCGAAGAATGGAGAAACATGATTTACGTAACAGTGGTTTACCAGCACGGTGCGGTAGTAATGCAAGCGTATTACAAAAATTCACATTTTTTTGCATTTAATGTCTGTGACACTGTAGATCAACGTGACATGGTAAGTTGAGCTGAGAAAAGAGTAAAGAAAATTTCTGTTGGAGACCCCAGTAGAAAACCTGTTAACACTGCAACAGAAGCCAGATGCTGGATAGTGCGTTGACATAAAACATGTCACGAACCACATTTGCTTTCATTATTTTCTTTATCTATATTTGAAGTAGTTCATGTTTTTATTTAGTTTTTGTTATGCTATTGAGTTTTTAGTAGATGACTGCTGCCCCAGTTCTTTACACCCACACAGTTACAGTAATTCCTGTAATAACACTATCATGGTGTCACCGGAAAACATCAACCTGGCAACTCAGTAGGTTCACCTACTTAATAGTGTGTTGAGCCTCAGAACAGCATGAATTTGTTTGTTCCTGGATCCTGGAAATGACTGTGTTGTGTTGTTGCTTCAAACTGGGCAGCTGCATGATCATGTTGGAAACGACTCTTTTCACCTCATCCCAAAGATGCCTGAAAGGATTGAGATCCAGGGATTGTGCAGGCAACTGAAGCAATGAAAGCTCGTTGTCCTGCTCCTGTAACCATTCAGTGATGAGACCGACCTTGTGATGTGGTCTGTTATCCTGCTGGACGTGTCGATCATAGCTTGGAAAACCTGTAGCCACGAAGGGATGAACCTGGTCAGCAGTGATGTTCCGATAGGCCGAGCTATTCAGATTTTCTTCAGTGGGTAGCAAGGGCCCTAATGTGTGTCACAGAAACATTCCCAACAGCATCAAAGAGGGCTGTACAGCTGATACCAAACATGGACTGCTATCACTTGCGCCAAATTCTGATCCTTCCATCAGCAGGATGCAAAAGAAACCTGGATTCAGCCGACCTGGCAACATTTTCCCCCACTTCTCGTCGGTCCAGGTTTGATGTTACTGTGCCCACTGGAGGTGCAGTTTCTTGTTCTTTGCTGACAGCATCAGTAAACGACAGGGTCTTCAGCTGTTGTAGTCCATTCAAGACAAAGTTTGATAAGTAACATGTTCTGAGATGACATTCAGTGCAGCAGTGTTAAATTCAGAAGCGAGGCTTTGTTGTGGTCGTCTGTTTGCTGCATAGTTCTCGCCATTCTCCTTTGACCCCTCTGATCCACAAGATTTTTTTGTCCACGAGATCACCGGTCACTGGTGCTTGTTTGCTTTTCATCCCATTCTCAAGAGACGCAGGATGACAGTGGTTTGGGAGACGCTAGAACCTGCACGCCTGCTGCAAACTAACATGCTGTGAAATGTTATACTAGACTGTTGTTCCATAAAGACCGCAGTTCATGATATTCGAAAGTCACACAGGTCGCTCATTCTGTCCATGAACACTAACTGAAGCTAGAAACACCGGTCTGCCTGCTTAATACCACGTACCACCGTGTGTGAATGTCAGGGTGTACCTAATAAAACGGCAAATCAGTATATAGCATAACTTACAGTTGTTACCCTGCAGTGACACACCAAGAAAACCCATGCAAACACTGCATCTATGCATACAGACTTTCTGTTAACTAAACATACAAGACAAAGGATAAGTAAACCAGGGTTTCCCACAGCTGCTGCTTAAGGCTGGGTTCAGGCATGTCTTGAATGGAACTGCACTCACTCCTGCAAACACCTGCTCTGGTGACATCAGAATAATTACTTCTGTAAAGGAATTAAGAGCATTAAACCACTGTTAAAATTGCATAAATGATTAATGTGTCCACACCGCTCATAATGGCTGATAACTGGCTGCATTATGAATTCTTCCTTTGGGCTGAACAAAAGCTCATGTGAGGTTCAGCTGAACTGCATATACTGGCCAGTATATTAATAAGCTCATTTTACACACTTAAGGGGGTGATGCTTTCAGGGTTATGCTGTATGGGGTGTTCCATAAGACACAAGCTTGGAGAAGAAAGATGGTCAGCACAGTCTTGACTTTTACACTAAGACCACCTTAGACGTCCGGGGCCTACGAGAGGCACTACGAGGATGGTTTCAGCCAGTCCACAGGCATCAGAATTTACCCAAACAGCAAACATTTCATCCATTTTACATACGCATGCTTTTTTCACAAGGACAGAGCCACAACATTTTTTTTAAGTAAAAATAAAAAAGTAACAACTATGAATTAATTCACTTTTTAAATAAAGAAATTCAGATTGAAAAAAAAATACCTCACTGAAGTAGGGAACAGTTTTTGATTTTGCTGAAAAGTGGAAACACTGATCCAGCAACAGTACAAGTTACATGTTACAAACTGCTATTATATAAATGTTTCACGTGTACTTAAAAAAAAAAATTTAACTTGTTTAAAAAAATGTACACATTTTAAAAGGCTTTTTAATGTTTCAGGAGTTCAGTGTTTGTGTAAAACATGCAACCCCTCAATTTTTTGTTACTTTGGCTCGTAGAGTTTGAGTTCAGATGAATAAATTCCACTGTTTTTAGCTTTGGTCCATAAAAAAAGTGTTAACAGTCTCTCTAGGTTTAATACCTCTGTCTTTCATGACACATATACAACATACAGTAAAACACAACTGTATGCATGCAAAGGGAGACAGTGAAATATAATCATGCAACGACTATTACATGTCCATTAAAATGTATTTCAGTGAAATATGACTATATAGAATATAAAGTAAACATTAGGGTTCAATAACTGAGTAACTAACATAACTGCACTTTATTTGTCCTTTTTTAGTTTTAACTTAAAGAGGTAGTATTTATATCCAAATACTATAAATAAAAGTTTTATCACTCATTTTGCATCATCAGAGTGTATTGAACATATAAAAAGCGGTGCTGACAGTGAGCCCCGCTGTGTGTCAGTCATGCACAAGGAAGACAGACACGGCACAGACATTTTGTACCTTCCTTTGTGGTCGCCAGTTTGTTGTTTTGTTCATGTTGATCGGACAGCCGACGTGTCTGCCGTGTTTGTGTGTGTTTTGCAAGGGAAATCCATCACGTCATAAAGCCTGAAATTAAAGGCACGGGTTTTTGCAGCTTCATCGATGAACACAGAGCTGTTACACTGCAGTCCTTTGCATTCTGTACCAATTCACAAAGTCGAGCAAATTCACACCTGCAGGAATCCCCTACTTACGAGCGTAATGCGTTCCTGAAAATGGGCTTGTGAGGTGAAACGTCTTAAGCTGGAGATATAATGACCATTACGGTGTGAACTTTGAAAACTCCCCTGACCCTCAGCTCTTGGTGCTCATAAACAGGGAAAATCAGCTTCAGATTTGGCCCTAACTTGGTATTAAATAAACTCGCACAGATAAGCACAAGGGCTCATAAGGGGACACCTGTATGTAAAAGACTTTTTCCCAAATTAGCATGTTAGTGGCCAGGGTCTAACAAACAGCAGGACTCACTGACAAAAGAAGGGTGATGTTGGTTTTCCTTTCTGGAAACTTTCCATGTGCTTGTGCATGATGACTGTAAACAGAGGCAGACTTTTGTGTTCTATTAACGTCCTGCCTTGTCCAAACACAACTGCCACACTCGGGGTGACCCCACTGAGTGCACAAGGCCATCCCACCAGTGACATGAAATATACCCAAAAGATAAGCTTAGTTAATCGAAGGGATCGAGAAGCAACACAAACAAGGAAAATTACCCAGAAGCTACAGAAGATATGTTGATTACCCAAGATGCACCAAAGAAGGTTAAAAACAATCGGGCTCAATTGTAAATGATATGCAAATGACATGTATATTACTTTCAACGTGGCTGATAAGCAGAATTATGCTAACGGAAATATGTGAAATATACAGGTTTCTTTTTTTGTCTGTGTTTGTTTTTGCTTCTGTGAGAGCTCTCCTGCGTGCATACCAGTAGGGAGGAACCCCACGCTGGAGCAGCTCTCCTCTGTCGACCGGCGCCGGGCAGCCCAACGGGATCAATTAGAGAAGGGGATCCAGCACGCCTGCCGACGCCAGTGTCGCATGAGTCGTCCATCGTACGTGGATTTGCTTACAGGCTGTCGGCGTGTTTCCATGTCCCTCATCAAAATCCACTGAGCACGCAGATGCATTCTCATATACACATGCGAACAAACACACACATGTAGCATGTTGCTGAGCTCAGCCACCTCATCTCTGAAGTCAGGGTCCTGCATCTTTTTTTTTTATATATATATATAAGATGTTGCAGTTGAGAATAGTTGAAACATTCAGATCAAATGTAAATCTAGACAGGAGAGACTAGATGTTAATATGTTTTACATTCGCTGCACACAAACTGTGAATTCCGAGAATTCGCTAAAGTGATGGGTGAATCGATGTGAGAATTAATTTAAGAAGCAGAGAGTCACAATCTGTTGAACAACCTCTATAGAAATGCAGAAGCTCCAGGGCCCATTTCCGGAAATTACCCCCCACCGTCAGCCTGATCCATAAAAACACAAACGGTGATCCCCGGTTGCAGGGTCATTTAGGATCGCAGTCTGAATGACACTCAACAAAGGAAGCTTAGTTGAACCCAGCAGGTTAGGAGTCAGTTTATGAGCTTCGAATCCTTATCTGGCCAAAACAATTGATTTTCTCAGTCAAAAACAAGTCTTTAAAGAAACAATGAAATGCTGGAAAAAACACACAAAAAACAGAAACTGAAAAATATGCCATAATTAGGAATATAAAAACATGACATTATCTCCCCTAGTATTTCTGTTTACTTTCTCGGCAAATTCAGTTAAATACTCAACCCATTAAACAGTTATAAATGTCAACAGATACAGATTAGATGGTTTCACCTTGGTAATTACTGCGGCAATATTGAGCCGCTGCTCGGACCAACGGCACATGAAGGGAGATCGCAGGAGATGCGAGTCCAAAGCCCTGTTTCATCTGTCAATAAAGTAGCGGCAGGAGCAATTAGACATCAGACGCCTGCGGCTCCTGAGGGAAAGTCCAAGAACGGGACTGTTCAGAAGAACGCGCTTATCATCAGAGACGGGGGTTATTTTCAAGTACAGTGTCTCCCCATCTTACAAAGGTCATTTCTCCTTAAAAAAAGTGAATTCTCACAAAGATGTAATTACCGTTAGTTTGAATGGTAAAATTCTTTGTGTTCCTCAGCCTAGAAATTGACACCCATTTATATAAGTATATCACCAAATTCCATTAAAACACATCATATCAAAAGATAACGACAATTTCCATCATCAGTTACTGTATAATACTGCATGTCTGTCTGCTTTTGTTCGTTCAGCTGTTTCATACATGTTATGTATGTACTTTTAAAACAAACTTCTGCATGTGTTTGCATGATGTGTTAATTCAAGTTTTAATACAAAACAGAACAGTAGAGACTAAATAAGTGAAAGTAACGCAGACGAATTTGGTGTCACAGAGACTCAGAACGATGCGGCACGAGCCAAACTATAACTGCAAAGAGGAGCACATGGTGGTCCTGGTCTTGTGCCACTCAGCGGTCAGGAGGGACATGGAACCCTCATTCAGTCCTCCTGAGCGCAAAGAAATTTCCCGTAAGCTGAAGTGCGGTATTAACTGAACTCCTCCCAAAGTCATGCTCTCGTGCACAAAATGGACGCATCTCGGCGTGCGACTACAAACAAAACAGGACGGAGATGTTTGGAAGGAAGAATTGAGTCTTTGGGTGGGTAGACAGGGTTGGTGCTATAGCTTTAGGTGATGTAGTTGTGTAAACAGTATGACAAAAAACAACTTTTCCTTAATTAAAAAATCCAAAAGTGATCATCAAAGACCAGCTTTTCAGTAGAATATTTATGCTTTTAAACGTGACAAAAAATAGGGTAAGATGATCAGGCCCTCGATTACCATGAAGCAAGGAGCAGAAAGTGACAGCTAGCTGTATCAGTAAGTCTGAGAAACATGGTTAAAATTAGACTCTTGCCTGCTTAGATATTCCTACAAACAAATACCTCGCATTGACCAGATCACCATGAGACACATCTGGGAGCATAAGGACAAACTCCGTCATCGGAATGCAGGCCTCCTGGAGCTCAGTGATATGACAAGGTGCCGCCCGGCACCTGAGGACCCGCGGCGCTGCTGTCCGGCTCTGACATTTGATAAGCGAGCCAGAATCCGATTTTTGTACGTTCATCCAGTTGCATTGCGTGCGCATATCAATCATGCTCTATGAAGTGTGCTTAGAAGTGTTGGCTGTGGCAGTTTATGATACCAATGCCTGGCAGCTCATTTGCCCAGCCAGTACAGTACCGGTCAGTGAAAAATGAAGTCCCCTGAAGAAGATCTGCTTCGCCTACTTGGCAGAGCTCAACCACTTTCTATTCATTCTGGTCTGATTAACACAGCAGAAGAAATTGCTGGCAAGATACCGACAGCCAGTAAGTTCAGGAATGTGATACTAGACCGTTGTTCCACACAGACCACAGGTTAGCAAATGAAAAAGATGATCTAACCCTGTCATTGTGGCCAGGTTTATCAGCATCTCAGCCGACAGCTACAGTTTATCTTGACTTAAAACATACATCTGCTTTAATCTTTTGACGTTGAGCCATGTTTCCATGGAAACAAACTAAATGCTGAACAGCCAAGTGGCACTGACCGTTTACTGCAGCAGGATGCATTTTGTTGACAATTCCACACCGTATCGTGTTTTGTGGTACAGTCACTGTTCCATGTTGCTCATTTTCAAGACCTTTTCTTTTTACACAAATTTAACGTCTAACTGAGTATTTCCCACAGAAACGCTTTGGTTAACAATCTTCTCACAAGGGGTCCAAAACAGAAACTCTGTAGGTTCTCAATTTTGACCCCTACGTGGCTGAATAAGCTCCTCCTGTCCCTCAGAACTGCCGAATCTCTTTCGATGTTCAAGAAAGATCCCAACACACGTCTTTCAGACAAACCTGACTCCTGATCTCCCAACAGCTCCGTAAACATATATCACACCATCTGTCACCGTCATCTTAGTATTTCCTGCTGGACTCAGTTCTACATGCACCTACTTGCGTAACACATGTCAACAAAAAGGGGGTATCAGCTAGACTGCTCGGAAAATCGTGCCATTGTTTAAAGTTTTTCTTCTGTTGTGAGACACACTTTTGTTTAGTTGTATGTCACTTTGGATGAAGGTGTCTTCTAAATGAATAAACAAATAAACTTGTTGCTTCCAAGCTGAAAACCAGGTCAATGGGGCACCAGTTTCCAGCTCGAACACGAACTGTTCCAAGTGCAACCTGAGATGACAGATTACATTCAGGCCTCAAGTGACAGCCTGCCGTCACATGTCCAGACCACAGTCTGCAGCGCTGGAACACACAGCTCAGGTACACTTCCGTGCGTTGAGGAAACATCAGCCAAACTAAAAAAAAATCGTTTACAATAGGAAGGAAGACAGGAAGAAAACACCTTTTTCTTTCTCTAGGCTACTTTTAAATTCAGGGCAGCCACCTGGGTCACTAACTGGTATCTGAGGAACATCAGAAGACAACCAGGAAGGCCTCTCCTAAGATGGAAAGACTGTTTTATCTGAAGAGTCATAAGAAGAGGCCTCGAGATGAGAAGTATGGCATCACTGCAGTGTTGGAGAAACTCAGACTGAAAGGACAGATCCTTCAATTTATCAAGTGCATGACAGTCATTCCTGTCAACACTTAAAAAACCTGAAAGATTCCATACAAGAAGCCAGATACATCCTAGTTAAACCACACAAGAATTTCTGCAACGTTTCATTTTGTTTTCATGCCATGAAATAAGTCTGTACTGCAGCTGAAAAAAATCACGAGAGCGAAAACTCATTAACTACAACATGCCAGATTAATTAATGGTTACATAAAAGTATTTGAGTTAGTGGCCAAGACCTGTGGATGCCACAGAAGCAAAAAAGAACTATACAAAAATGTACTAATTAAAAGGGAAATATGTTAAACGGATCTTAAACAGATGTAGGAAACATAACATTCCTTAGGACATTCATATTCTCTGAGCCTTTCAGCCTGGCTGACTTTTCCAGTTCTGGCACAAACAAATATGCAGGATGGGCACAGAAATGAGGCAGCATGAAATCTGGAAATAAAATTCTGGTGAAACTCCAAGTCATCAAGAGGAATGTTTGCTTTCTGGAAAACGACAGGAAAACCACCTTTTGACATAGATAAAGGTGTCCATCAGTACGGTTGGGTACAGAAGCCACTTATATTATCTGGCACGGTGAAACCCTTCCTCATTGTGCCATGTGCACGGGTGTCCCGGGGTTAGGAAGAAGCATCATTCAAGGGCAACAAAGACCTGTGCTGAAAAGCAGATGGACGGTCCTGAGTTTAACATAACCTGTACAATGACCAGGTCTCTTCACAGGCTTTTTGGTAAGAGAGCTTAAACATAAGAGGTGCAAGCTGACAACATTTACAAATGTGTCTTCATTCAAATAGCTCCTATTTTTCTCCTTTCTAAAAGTAACTTTCAATATTAGGCTTATAAACTAAACTACAGTTATTTATCTGTTAATAGAGCTGCGAAAATGTCTTGTATGTCTTTCTGCTACTATATAATCACAGTGTAAGAACCTTGCTGCTTTGGACATTCTTGCAGCTTTGGCCATTAGGCTGCCCCAAAAGAGACATTTTCTTCCCACAGAAAAATAAAAAGATAAAAATCCTTTGTCTAGGACCCCCCCCCCCATTCTTACCCTACCCATGCAGACTGCTAAACAAACACAGCTTTTTAAAAAAGGTAAAGTTTGTTCAAAGAATTAGCTTATGCTACATTTCTTAAACAAACATGCACTGATTATTATGGAAATTGTCAGGATGCTTTGGAGCAGATGGTCCTCAACAAATGTGTTACATGGGAGTGTCAGTCCTGCCAAGAGGTTGCCGGAACTACCCCAGCAGGACATGGCATGTCCCATCCTGTGCCGATCCCCTCCGTGACTCACCGTGGTGGTTTTGACCCGACCTCCGGCCTGCGTGCAGGTCCAGCCTGACCTGTTCACCAGCAGGTCACAGCCTTCGTCTTCCAGACAGGGCAGCATTTCACACCACTGCTTGGTTCTCACGATGCGGGCTGCCGGGAGAAGTGGGAAGGACCATTAGTACCATCCCTGGAAGCAGCAAACACACCCTCACCGCCTCCCACCTTTACTTCTCCTCCCCAAAAAATTAACCGTGTGCATGTTCACATTTGTGCTGCCATATATTCTTTGCATGTGGGACAGCATGATAGCTCAGCAAGTAGTGCTGGTGCCTCACAGCACCTTGCCTGGTTGGGTGTGGATTTGAATCCATCTCAGTCTGTGGAGTTTGGATGTTCTCCCCGTATCTCTCTGGGTTTCCTCCCACACTCCAAAGACATGTGATTCAGGCTGGTTGTTTGCTGTAAATTGCACATGGTGTGTGTGTGTGTGTGTGTGTGTGTGTGTGTAAACCCTGCAATGGACTGGCATCCCATCCAGGGACTGTTTAATAGCCTAGCACCCTCTGCTTCCAGAATAGACTCCAGACTACCACCCTCCTCAGGATAAGAAGTTCATGATAATAGAGACATGTATCCTATTATTATTCAATTTGCATGTATTCTGTTATTGGTCTGGATTAGTTTATGTTCTTGCACGATGTTCTAGAAGCTCACAGCAGGCTGCAGGACTATGGTTAAGATTAGGGATGCGTGTGTTTCGGTTACAGAAAGCCCCCATCAACAAGAGGGTATGAAAGACTGGGGAGACTTAGGTAAATCTGTAGTGTAGAAGGAAACATGGGAAGATGCACTATGCAATAAATATCTCTTCATTCCAACTTCCACATCTAGGCCCTGTGTTTCAGAAAGCTGGTGTTCACCTCGACCAACAGCAGTTCAGCACCTCTGACAGTGGCTCAGAATGCGGGGGCAGCATCCCAACTGTAAACATGCTTTCTGATGTCTGCAGCCCCCACCACATTGCACCCCAACACCACACTAGTAACTTTCAAAGGACACATTTCAGCGAGTCACTCAACAATGAATTGCTGACCTGATCTCTTCTGGGTCACCATTTGGGCAGAGAAGCACATGTTCTGAGCTGCGACCGATCAGCAGCAATGCAATAAATGAATCTTCTGAATGAGTCCAACACTTCACTTCATAGAGAGTCAAATAAAAAAAAGATTTACACTGAATAAAGAGGGGCTTTTTTTAACCCTGGATTTACTCTGGTTGTCACAGCAGTGATACGATACAACACACAGATTTAGACAGTGTATTACAGGGATGATCATGATCATTTGTCTAAGAGTTTGGCACAGTATCGAAGGAATGAAAGCGCTTTTCCCGAGCAGATCCTTTAGCATAAATGTAAGCTCAAGGGCAAAATACAAGTAGATATTTTAGATTAAAAGTAACAATAATAAAGGATTGTGGCAAACTGGCTGAGATCCTGGGCTGTACGCCTGGACATGGGTTGGAATCCAACTCAGTCAGGGTGCATTTTCACCTCTTTGTCTGCGTGTGACCCCCACACTCAAAACACTTGTGTTTCAGGTGAATTAGAGACTGCATAATTTCCCTTAAAGTGTGTGTGTGTGTGTTTGCCCTGTGATAGACTAATGTGCCATCCAAGGTGCCCCCTGTCTTACTCTCAGGATAAAGTCAGGACCAGAGAGACCATGCCATTACTAAAGAAGGAGAAATAATAGATAATACAATCATACCTACAGCTGTGATCAGCGTGACTTGGAGTGTTTTTTTAAAGGCAACTTGATTCCATTTTGTCATCAGCACAATGTGAAAGGAAATGCAGTGGTACAGTGAATCAGGAAGGCAAAAAAACAGATGAAGCTGAAAACGTCAGCAGAGGAGAACAAATCGCCAAGACTAAAACACTGCAGTGAATTTCGTCTGTCACCAAAAGGCATCATACGCGAGCCACAGCTCCAACTGGACATTTCTGTATTAATGGCCTTGAGTGCTACTGAAGGAATGTGCTGATGGCTTTGGTGGGAGTGAAGGAGTGTTTCCCTATTGCAATTCACAAGCATCCAGTATCACTGGTCACAACAGTGAGGTGAACAGAACAAGCCACTGTGGTGCTCCTCTGAGGTACCTCCTCCCACCACTTTGCACGATCACATTTATTTACAAAATGAGATTGGAGAGAGAGCTATCCCTCTGATCACTCATGTCAGTGCCTGCTGGCAAATCCCAAAAACGGTTGACCTGCACTGACAGGAATTCACTGGCCATGGAGAGAGATCGAGAGAGAGAGAGAGAGAGAAGGCATTAAGGAAGAGGTTTGGCACAGGGCTGGATGATGCCATCTGGGGGCGGTGTGTAGTGCAGTCCGTCTTTCCTAGTGAATGAGGTGTGTGTGTGTGTGTGTCTCCTGGGGTGGGACATGGACCACCACGGTGCCCGACTCTCACTGACTAACTCTACTGAGATTCTGCTTGGGCTGCAAATTAACCTGAGCAAGGACACCGGTGATGAGAGTAATACAATAAAAACGACTGCAGGCTAATAATCCAAATCCTATTTAGAAATAGTTCTGTCTCAGTGCATTGGGGCACGGGGGGTGGTGGGGGGAGGGTTTTTCTGCCAAGGTACATTGTTTTTATATCTTATCAAACACACATCTAATTATAAAAAAGTAGGGCGCTCATCCAGTGGAATTTGCATTCCATGTCACCCAATTGGCCCGGAGAGACAGAGAGAGGGCGGGTGTTTCACAAAGAAAAGGAATAATTGGGATAAATATATTACAGAGTGAAACAAGAGTGTGCCATTGTCAGCAGATCCAGACTGCAGAAGAACCGCTACACGCAGAGCTCAGGGCTCACGTACACACTGTAGTCTTACTGAACGTTCCGGAGACAACAAGGTGAGAAACATCTCACTTGGTTAAAACGAATAGATAGACTGAAGCACTGAGCCTGATGGCATTGATGTGCTGGGAATGGTGCAGTAATGTAAAGCACTGAAGGTGAATTTTGTTCCATAAAAGACTCCTTCAATTCACGAGCAACTGAGGTCAACCTCCACCTCTAGCTTTACGCAGGGTTTTCACAATGGTCTCCTGCGGTCAGCCGACTCCTGCGGCACATATGTTCAGCAACAGTGTCACCATGTGCCCCCCCCCCCCGCCTCGCTCCACTGGCACCTTTTCTGCTGCCCACATGGCGATCGCTCCCTGTCCTCCTCTTCTCGTCTCTCGGTGCTCCCGCTCAGAATGAGTCTGAAACCAGAAGTCGGGAGAATCTAAGCCTTGGCTCTGATGTGGCGGATGAGCTCCTTCTGTCCCTCAGAGCTGCTGAATCCCTTTCACCATTGAAGAAGGGTCTCAAAGCACATCACATTCTGGAAGCACTTCTCTCCAGATTTCCCGACAGCTACATAAATTTGTACTTCACCATCTGCCATCATCATCTATGTGTTTTTTAAAGTCTGATTCTCCTATATGCAGCATCCTGAGTAATGTGAGCCAGCAAAACGGTCACATCGAGCAAACAAGCTGTGCTTTGATAACTGTCTGTCTATAAAATTCTGTCTGTTGGGAAATGTTCTTTCGCACATTGACTTGTATGTTGCTTCAGAGAACTTTGAGCTGTGGTGTCAGCGAGACACATTTAAAAAAAAAAAAAACATGATCACATTTTCATGGGCTAAAAAGAGTGCAAAAGGACCATTAGAGTACATCAAAATGTGTGTTTTACGCTGCTCATTAAATGGCTTTCACATTTAGTGTAATTATCAATAACACAGACAAACTACGCAGTGAGCTAAGCACAGCTCCGGAAGACAACGTCAGCAGGCACATTCACCAGCAAGGCGATGGCGCTTCAAACTGCTGAGTCCTTTAAACGCTGCTGTTGTTCACAGAATTAACTTTCAGAACCTCTCGACTGCTCTCATAAGGGCTGTAGAGGGATCTTCACAAGCTACGCACAGGCAGATCAATCCAGAACAATGCAGCACAGCACAGGTCAACACAGCGGGAAGCGGGGAACAAACGTGGATGAGAAGAAAATTCCTTCATAGAGCTAACCCTGCACTTGCAATGTGTTTGAAGGGGGAGGACTAGTCATTTACACCGTTCAAATGGGTCTCCTATGGCACGACAGACTGAGGGAAAGATAAAGAAAATTAAACATTATATGACCCGCTGAATAAAGTAATGCATCCTCTTGGGGTGTTTTGCAACTGGCAATTTGACTGTGATAGCCTGTTAGGTCCAATTATTAATCCCATTTGGTGTACAACAAGACGGAAGGCCCCGCTCACAGCTCCGAAATGGGATTAATTCCAACATTTCACACGCCTTATCTGATATGCCCCGCAAAGGCGTTATACATCACTAATACACGAGCCCTTTGGGGAGGATACAGGCCTTTAGATAACGTTTTAATCAATTTCACACACAATGCTGTTGTGTCCTTCATTATCTCTGCGTTTGTGTCGCTGCGACTCAATAGGAACAGATGGAGGAGCGAGGACTGAAGGCGATTCGGGTTTCGAGGAGGAGGGGAGAGGGGGGAATAAACACAACCTGGATCTAATCTGGCTCTAGGAGGTACTGGGCGCACAGTTCATCTGGAGGAGATAAGACAGAAATAACATCATTACACCCACAGTGGGACACTATCTTGGCGAAATACTATATCACAATCGTGTCAACAGCTGGGAGTCTTGGGTAATAAATTCCACCTAATGCCATATAAAGCAGGCCCTGGCAGGAGAAAGGCTTGGCCACTAATCTTCCAAGGCCAGAGACATGGGCACTGCTGCACAGCCCACTGGAGGGGCTTGAAATACTGAAAATTGTATTTACTAGAGAGAGATTGATACGGGGGCAGGTGGCCTCACTCATTACAGGCGGTGCTCATGTCAAAGACAAAAAGCCACATGACATTAAGGCCATCGCTGCCTTTAACAATGACATCCCAGTATCTCTTTTCAAATATTGCTGTGCCTCCATTTAACATTCGTAACACAGTGAAATTCAGAACTTTGACAATTCGGTCAGAATTATGATCACGCGCCTTCACTGGACCCGTTTTCCCATGCTCTCCGCCAACAATTCTGTTTTGGAAAATTATTGTAACGTTCAATTTGTAGCGTTTTTTTTTTCTCCAAAGCAACTTAAAGTGCTATCGTTTTGTATTAAGCTACTTACACCGATTTGCCGAATTAACACAGAAAGTAATTTTTACAGTATTATTTCAGGGTAATAGTACATTAATAAAAGCACTCATCCAAAAATTTACCTGAGCAAAAAATAAAAAAGTATCAAACAAACAAACAAACAAATAAATAAATAGAAAAGTACTGATGTTTTCAAATAACACTATGATATAAACCACTAGTGATGTTACACCTAGGATACATACAATTTTAACTCATCTGTCGGTTAGAGGTATGAAATATGAAACAAGCACCATTTACTAGGTAGTATTAACCATTAGCTGATACCTTTCTTCAGGGCAGTTTAGAATGTGAGGTTTGTACACTTAGCTACTTGCACTGTTAGCCATTTATATAACTACAGTCATTTTTACTGTATCAGTTCAGGTTAAGAACTCCAAACAAAGGTTTTTTGTTTGTTTGTTTTTTTAAACAGGTGGTAGATTTCTACCCATGCTCTGCAGGGGATCTGCCATAACCACTGTGACACCTGCTACCCCCCACAGTGTGGTATAAGGGTGTGGATGTGTGTGAGATGTGTTTATGAGCCACACACTCAGGTATCCTGCACAAAATGTCTGTGTCTGTGTCTGGGTCACAGTCGGTGTGATCGCAGCTCAAGCAGCAAAACCCCCTGCTTTTCCCCACACAATGAGATGCGTGGCTGCCTTCAGTGCAGTAAAGGCAGCTCAAAAGGCCCTTTGGCAACTGTGGTGCATCTTAATTTTATGACGTGCCAGCAACCCATACGGCCACGGTCCCTGGGCTCTTAGGTGCCCCACATTAAATCACCCCTCACTGCTAGAGAATTGATATTTCTGCACACTCGGCCAGTTGCTGAAAGTCACTCTTCATTCTCCCAGACTGGCCGTCAGAGCCAAGTGCTGCCATATAAATAAATAAATAAATAAACAAATAAACAAATAAATAAATAAAACTAATAATAATGCAATAGTTATATTATATTATTTAAAAAATCTATCTATACTACCTACA
This sequence comes from Arapaima gigas, assembly GCA_900497675.1. NCBI lineage: Eukaryota > Metazoa > Chordata > Actinopteri > Osteoglossiformes > Osteoglossidae > Arapaima > Arapaima gigas. Next base: position 663,789 of record UFQX01000211.1, on the reverse strand, counting down.
TCACCTATTTGTTCCAGATATTTCCCTAGCAGCTCATTTTCAGGGGACATTGCTTGTATGGACTCATGAATGTTCTGTGTTTCATTCAGGACTGTAGGCCCCTTCTCCCCTTGCTCCTGGCAGGTGTACAGTTTCTGGGTGTTAGGTTTTGGATTGTAAAGAGTTTTTTGTGTCTTGATGTTAGCAGCTTCCATCTCCTCTCTTGGGCAACTTACTATGGCAGCTGGGTATCTGTTGACTGGCAGGACATATGTGTTGGTACCTCTAATCTTGTTCTTCCCATTCAACTGGTGCTTTAAAACCCATCTTACTCTTTGGAGGTATTTGGATGTTGCAGTCTTCCTGTTGTTATATATATGTATATTGCTATATATCCCTTCATGTAATTAACATTCACACTGTTTTCTTCAGTTCATCAGCTTATCGCAATTACTCTGCCTCCGTAAAGGGTTTTATTGAAACCTACCATCAAAGATGTCTATTTGTCTAAAGGCTGAATGTACAATAAAGTGGGTTTGTGGCTCGACTGGCTCTGCTTCTTCTCATCGTTCCCACTTGCCGACTTCAAAAAGATGTGCAGGACGAACATAGTACTGTGTTCACTCCCTTTTCATCGCACAGCACAGTTTCTGTGACCATCAATCCCTTTTCTGAGCTTTTCTTGTCCATTCATTCTCCCCCCCTTTTGCATTGTTTAGCAGATGACATTTGGACCCTGCTGATGCACCGCTGGAGAAATTGCTACAGTGATGTTTATGTGGACAGATGTCATGAGTCGATGGATGAAGAGAGTACTGAGTAGAAGTCCTGCGTGATCCTACAAGACCTCTGACATTTCTGCAGTGGCCTTGAGATGCTACAAGCCGACTGAGGAAATGTCAGCCTGAGCCTGAGCTCCAGCCCATGGAGACTGCTTTATAAGCAACATATGGCGAAGCGTGGCAGCGCTGGCGGCGGACAGCCGGGCCCCGGGCAACTTGGTATAGACCATCCCTACATCTCGTGGATCACAGCACACTTCGGGTTTTCCTCACCTACAGGAACAGCTGCTCTTGTGTCTGCTCAGACGCTGCTCACACTCACATACCAAAGGCAAAGTTTCAACTTATGTATATAGTAAAATTTGTGGATGTAACATTAACAACATTGACATTATTCACACATCCATGAATTTAATTATACATTTTTTCTTGTCTAGATATACTAACATTCTAAAAATGCTATTAGGGTTCAACGTTAACAGGTATCTGGTTGTCCTGGACAGTTAAACTGTTTAAATGTAAATAGTCCAACATCAAGAATCATTCTGATACATGTCTTATAAACAGGTATTCAATAAATAAAAGTAAAATATTTAATAATTTGGTGTAAAACAACAGCAATAATAATAATAATAATAATAATAATAATAAGCAATAACAGAACTGATTTTGTTATCTGCATTTTCCTTTTGAAATCACTTTCTTACCCGATATCTTGTTAAGAAAATATTGTTAATAGAACCATGTTATCAAAATGAATAACAAAGGGAAGTCACCTCGAACCAATAATTTTTTGGAGCAGAAGGATTTAACTAACAGAAAATGTAAAAAAAAATGTACTTATTTTCGTTCCTCTGTGCTCCAAAACTGGACAGGTGCAATATTTGAGGTTAGATGTAAAACACATCTGTCGTGTGGACAACCAAACACAAATAATGTTGAGTCCTGGGAATAAGTTGAACTGTAAATTCTTCTTCTTTGACAAGCTAGTAAATAGCTGTTATTGGAAAAATCCTGCAAGCCGCTATACAACACGTGGCCATACTAAAGGCCAGGACATGAGCGCTTCTTGAGGGAATTATTTTGAGAAACACCTTTGGAAGCAGGATGCTGCCCTTCCAGTGACCAGAGAAGGAGTCTCGATCCTCATAAACACCTAGGGAGAAATAAGCTTTGGGGAGCAAAATGTAAATATATATAAAATAAATGTTTTGTTTTGGCCTCGCGAATATGAAAGAAGGTGGACAACTTTAAAATCATAAGTTTTAATATGAAATCTGCTTTTTTTATGCATTCAGAAAAAAAAGAGAAATTTCTTAGAACTCCTTTCCTATTACACTGAGAAAGAATGATGTGAACTGGGAGCAGCAGCTTTTGCACCTAACCCAAATTTAATGGCAGAAATGATGCCTTTCAATCAACAGGGTGTTTTATCTTTGCTCTTGTTGTTGGGCAGTCTTCTGGGAAGAAGAACACACTCTAAGCCGCCCTCTCCATCCCTTTCCCTCGCTCTGAATTTGCTGTGATTTCAAAAGACTCTGTTCCCCAAAGCAACTTATAACGTTGAACTTCTCAGTGACTGACCACTTCACACAACAGGCTAATTTCAACTGGAGCATTTTTACTGCGGTACTACCTTGCTCAAGGGTACTATAGCAGCACTCCTAACCACTCTGCGACCTGCTGACCCAGGTTATACTCTACACTTTAAGTACTGGGTATTCTCAATTGAAGCTTTAGGAGAGAGGAGTTTGAAGCAGCAACATTTAGGTAAACAATTTATATCTTTAACCACTACACTACCTGCAGTGGCACATCGGAGAAGGACTTAATACAAGTTTTTTTGTTTGGATAGTTCCGAAATCCTGGCATTTTCTTGAAACAGCTCCGATGTAGAGTACGGTAATCACAGGTACTGCTTAGGCATTCTTTTTTTTTTGCAAATCCAGTAAACAGTTAAATGTGTTCCATTCAGGTTCTGATTTCTGGCCATCTCTATTAAGCGTGAGTGATGGGCTGGTCCCAGCTGTGTGCCACCGATGTCCTAAAGACGAAGAGGCGCTAGCGGTCTCCACGCACCCCAGTGGTCTTGGCCCAGTTACAGCAGGCTCTGACTGATGACCGCTGCAGGGACCAGCTGACTGGTTTTATTGAGACAATAAATGAGGGGGGCTCTAGCTGCCGTGGGGAAGATTATTTATACATTTCCAGTAATACTGCGCTAAGCTCCGCACGTCCCAGCGCCGATGCTGTCTGGGATCTAGATCGACAAGCACGTGGCAGCTGTGTTTGACACTGGGCTGAATAACAAGACCTGTCCATACCCTTTTGCCAAAACCAACTTCGCCACAACTCCCCAACGCCCATCAATTATACAAAAGCACAGATATCCCACCGCCACAGAAGGACTTTCCCCTGGCAAGGTCTCCGCAGGGTTCGAGTGTGAGATGAAAAGCCCTGAGTTGAAGAGAAGGAGGAGGAGCCTGAAGTGCAGGAACAGAAGGTTGATCAAACTGGCACGCCAGTGCACCGTGAAATGCTAATCGCTGTAACTGGATATAAGGAGTGCACAATAATGAAACCTAATAGCAATCGGTTACACTAAAGAGTTTGTTACGATGGGCACTTAGCCAGCTGCATGCGGAGCCTGACGTCACGTTGGCATTGACATTTAAAGGCATGTCTGCAAATCGATACCGAAGGCATTGGCGGTCCACTGATGCCAAGCGGCTGCCGTGCCGTCGGTTCTCAGACGTCGACTGGTTGTGTTCCTGATCGATCCAGAGCAAGACATACAAGTCAGAAAGAATTAAAGGTTCCCGCACCTTCATTGAAACCATTAGGGTAACTCACTAGATATGATCCCTGGGCCACAAGTACATTAGATATTAACTGTGAAGTTATGATGCTCACACGCCTCTGTTCTTGTGGGCTGTGTCAGAACATGTATGACTTCAATGAACGTGGAAATGACGCCACACGCATCTTTGATGAAGACTTCATTAGAGATGCCACGGTGGAGCCTGGGCAAATGTGTGGCTTCGGGAAGAAATACCCAATCTGCACGTCCTGGGCCACAGCTCCCCAGATAACAAACAGATAATTGATAGAGTCAGAGAAAGAAAATGGCAGAATGGTTAGAGCCTCTGCACATGAGGGACCCATATTTGAATCCCGCCTACTGCAGAGACACCACACAGCAAGGTACTTACTCTGAACTGCTCCAGTAAAAATGACACTGATGTACAAATGAGTAAATCATTGTAATTAGCGTAACTTTGCAAGTCACTTTGGAGAAGACTATCAGATCAATGAAGAGATGCAAATTTCTCTTGCTTTTCAACGTAAAAGAATGGATAAATCCCAAACTCGATCCATGAATATGTAGCTACTACTTAGCGTTGGCTTGAAGAACTGGGGTAATTCTCCACCACCTCTGAAAATCTAGTCCTAATGCACACAATTGGGGGGAGGAGTGAAAGAAGCAAGCCAGCCTTGTTCAACTCTGGAGAAATTTGCGTTTAAATGGACAGTGGAATATTCGTCAAAGCCTGAAGCTCATTGGAACTGGCAGGTGTATTAGATTTTCCACGGACGAATCTGAAGGTATTTGAATGGCCTGGCAAGCAGCGGTGTTTCCCAGGCACGGTACCTGCCATCCCTTCTCTGCATTGCACAAACACTGCTGCTGTGCTCCACTACATTTATTCAGCTTTCAAATCTCCAGAGTTCACTTCGGTTCACACGGTCTGAGGCCCTTTGAGAAGCAACAAATATCTACCTTTATGTTCAGGAGAGTGAATACACTTACTTTTTATTTGATTTTTTTTTTTTTTTTTTGCTAAAATAACATACACTGAGCAAACCATATTACCAATTTAGTACTTCCCAGGACGAGACTAACGTTACACTGAGACCTACGAAACAAATGAAAAAAATGCTGATGCCTTTTTTGAGCTTTATTAATCTTCACGTCAGTCATCTCAATCACGGCTTGAGAGAGTTAAAAGGGCAGGAAGGAGCGGAACCGAGCAAGGCACTTACAAACTCACTGGGACATCTTTTGCTTTTTAATTCTCCATCACTCATGCCACCTCATTGTTAGTCCATCTTTGCAGTTGCTGTGGTGGCAGCCTCACGCTCAGCAAAAAAGGGCCCAGCTCTCTCAGCAGTGCGACTGAGCCAACCCTCCCATATGCAAACATAAGTGCAAACTTCAGTTTATTACAAGGGCTTAAAGGGTTTCGCTGAACCTGAGAAAGAATGTGGCTGCCTGCACAATCCTCTAGTGGATATGCTCCCCCAAGGCCCCCCTTCTCCCACTTTCCATCTCTTCCGCATTTGCCTTGGGAGACCATGGCCGTCCCACAGGTATTCCACGATGGCTTAGCTCAGCCGACTTTGTGTAGCTCCGCTAGGGTGACACATACTAAAGCGCTGCTTTTTTGCCACGTATTACTCATTTGACAGGCATTCCGCCCCAGAATTCAAACCCCATGGGCACCTTATCATAAATACAAAGCCCCAACAGACACTTTTATCCAAGCCACTTTACAGCCTTCATTGACCTGTCCTTAGGATTTGATATTACCTGTCCATATCTTTTTGTTTGTACAGCTTGAAGGAGGCCACAGAGGTAATCTATTTAAATCGAGCCCATGACATATTAAACAAAGGGCAAGATGCAGAATGGTGGAGCATAGCAATGACCGAATGTTTTTGGGAATTATTAGAGAATCGATGAGAACAATATATGGGGGACATGAGCGAGATGAGGAAGGAGTGAGAACGTGGACACAATCGTCCCGGCTGCAATAAATTGCGTGTGCTGGATATGTAATTGCTTTTCTCGTCCACTCTTCGGGAAGCGGTCTCGCCGCAGCACGCTAACGCCACTCATCAATACCTTTCAGGCCGACACAAGCTGGGCTCTTTAATATGAACGATGGCCCAGGACGCTCATACGTCTCACAGTGGGAGTCTTCCAGGAGTTGGCAGTATGCCTTCCCATTTCCCACCACCGCCAGGCCTGAGTTATCTGTTTTGAGGTTGCGATGTTCAGGAGATAGCAGGATAAGGAGGGGGTTTGCCACACCTTGTGAGTTTTACAGAGGATAGGACACTGTGGCAATCCATAGACGACGTAAGCTGTCTCTTATTTTTGACTGTAATAAAGACCATTATGTTTTATTAGATAATGTACAAATGGGACAAAATAGTTAAGATTATGCTCATCCTCACCTCTTTTACTTTTCCAAGCAAAAAACCACTTATCCAGTGTGACTAATGACAGGTATTTTTGGCAGGTGGAACTGATTTTCAACATAACCACTGAGGTGGATTCAAGGTGACCTTGCTGGGATTTAACCCAGTAATCCAATGGTCTCATGGTGGTTCAGTGAAGATGTTTGGCCTGACTGGCGGAATCCTTGCTGCATACCTGCGGCATAGAGCGCTGTGGTTGTGCATTTTAAGCATCCCACTATTAGCCACGCTGAGAGGACGCCCCACTTGCGCACCACCCTACACGCCAAAACGATAACTAGAGCTGTCCGACTTTGAAAAACCCTACCAAGAGGCTCACGCAGCAGTAATCCATATTAATCCACGCTTGATTCATACGCCTTTCGCACTGAAGGAGACATCATTTGTAATCATTTGCCTTTTTTATTCCAAATTTGCTTTGCCCTGCACATACTTGTCACCTCGGTAATAAAAGAAATTTTGTCAGGCTGATATCCCATCACACCCTCTTATGAAAATTGCCCCTTGTGACAAAGAGGAAGGATGTTCGCGTTCTTGTAGGCATAAATGGGCCCAGAACCAGATGGATTGGATCGAGGGGGATGGTGATGTATGTCCTCCTGCATTTAGAGACTGTATGTGGGCATCATTTTTTACTATGCGACACCATGCAATTCCAAGGACAACCGCCTCTGTACCTTGTTATTTTTCTGCCATGCTTTGGAGTGTAATTAGATAAAAGAAGAAACACTACAGCAGTTGCACTTTCTGACACGCACACCTGAGTTCGTCCTCCATTTCACCATTAAGGTGTCTCAGGTACACCACAGTGAGAGGAAAATTATGTGAGTTACTTCTCCAAGACCAACCTACTCAGCAGATAAATAAGCAGGTGAATAGAGTAAAATATTAATGCGAGCCAGATCCCCAAAATTAAACACTTATATGCTAAAATATTACCATATTCAATTAAAACGGGGACATTAGTTACCATTAGTTATAACAGCACAAGAAGGCAGTTTCCCTACATTAATTACTGTAGAATATTGTGTCTGTCTTATTGGGCTAGTAGAGCTCTTTTGTAGTTTTTATATAACATACAAACATTCAAATACTCAAATACTCAATACTGTTTATGTATTAATTCAACCTTTAATTTAAAAAAAGTGAAGATACAAGAAATCAGTGAAAACAATGTAAATGAATTCATGCACATGCTGACATTGTTTGGACGGTCCAAATTGTTACACAAATCATGAGGCAAAACTAGCAAACAAGAGGTAATGGAGGTTGAGAACTTAAATCAGCATGAGTTAAACTATGACTTTCAAGACAACCGCATGGTGGCAATGTAATTGCCCCAGGAGGCAAGTGAAATCCAAATTCTTCCCCAAAAATGTGAAAAATGTCTCGCAGTGAGGGTCATTACTGAAACCCCATGTAAATTTAAATTTCTGTAATCTGAATCAAAACTGTCTCAGAGCATGATTCTGTGCATGGCTCTGGCTGTATCTGTGTATAAATTTACCTCAACTGTGTAAATCAACCTTTTGAAAAAAAAAAAAGCCGAGCATGTAATGGGTTTTTCTAGGCTGAATGGGACTACCCAGAAGAAAAAATAAAACCATCACAGACGGTAGCAAGCATACAGGACATTGTTAAAAAATAACAGAGAAAATAACAGCTTTAAACATTTTCAGACATGGAGTAGGGTCCCTCATGTGTAAATTACCTTGTGTAAATCCTGCTGATATTATATTGTGTTAATAAGGATTATAAAAATATAGTTGCCTGTTGGGCAATATGAACCAATAGCGACAAGTCTGTGCACTACACCAGAACAACACAGCAAAGACAGTAAAATTTCATCAAGACTGAGTTGAAGGAAGTACAGTAGAGATGTTCTGGTCCTGAGAAATGCGATACTGCATACAGCCCCTCGCCATGCTAGGGGATGGGGGCATCCGAGATTCACACTGCAGTTTACGGAATGTAGCCTGTAGCCCTTCTCCAAGCGTAATGGTGAATTATAAATTGGAAAATTAGACAAAAAACCCCCATATATATAAATATAGGACAAACTGGCTGTTGATACATCCACGCTGCTGTACGGAGTCTCCGCAGGAAGGCACATCACGACCCTGGAGGTGGCAAATTGAAAACAGTTTCCTTCAAGTGATGGTGGGGTGGGGGGTATGTTGATGTAACAGAGATCACCCAGGTGAAAGCCACTAATGGACCATGGAAGGTCATGCTTTACACCTGCATCTGCCACAGACGTGTGATGCACGGAGGAATAACATGATCTGAATTTATGATTGTCTTATATGAAGGATGATGAAGTCATTTAAGATGATGTATTCAAATTCAGTCTAAGAAAAGAGCTCAGGGAGATGCTGCTCCAGCTTTGCTGTGATCAGGCTAAAATTGGATTGTAACAAAGACACGGACAGTCATACACACATCAGTAGTGAACTCTCCGTAACAAAGAGACCCAAATGAAACGTAATGAGTGATGAAGCACAGACAGGTAAAAACAAAGTACTATTTCAGCACTTCTGTGTTTATACATAATTATTGCTCCAAATGTATATGTAATTCTTATATGTAAATATTTTCCTACAAATATACTTCATATAAATTATTAAAAATTGATGTAACAGAGCAATGCACTGCATACATAATATATAATAAGACATATAATAAATTATTGCATAATGACATGAGCATTCGTAAGTATTGCAAAACTCCACTAAAGAACACGGTAAGTACCAGTTATATAATTCTTTACAGATACCATAATAATTGTTTATTAATACTTTTAATCATTATAATTTGACATCTGAGTAGGGGAGATAGTCAGTAGAGTAATAACTGTCACTGTAATAGAGACACAATTATAATGAAATTGAGCTGACAGATGAATTGCAAACATACTGCTGAATTAATATTCTTAAAACACAGATCAGATTTTAAAACAAGAAAAAAAAACAACCATTCCTGTGAAGAACTCATTACATGTTATATAGAACTATAATTAGAATACAGCAATCCTTCAGTATCCGAACTCGGGCCCAACAGCTTTTGAAAATGAATCCCTATATATCAGTATCCAAATTGGAACCTTCCGTACAACAAATTTTTATCCAAGGCTTATTCATAATAAAAAACTAAAATGCAAATAAAAACAAAATAAAATTGAACAAGTAGAGCACAGTGTACTGTAATAAAACATAATACTGTATGTACTGTAGTAAACTATTGTTTACTGTTAGGAATTTATCCAAAAGGAAGTTCAAAGCGTGCTCGTGTGCCGACATTTCTGCTAGTTTCTGGAACAGGGCACCCTGAGAAAGAGCAGTTACATTCACCTTCATTCACTTAACTGACACTTTTCTCCTAAGTGACTTGCACTGATTTACTCATTTACACACCTGGGCAATTTTTACTGCATAGGTGGGTTTAGAATGTGGATTTAAGTCTAAAAGCTGTTTATCCTGCTTGAGTTATGGCTCCATAGTTATCCCACCGGAAAACACCTGTATATCAGTGCGTTATTTGTTTATTTTCCTCATTTAAAATAACAGTAAATAGGCACTCAAAAAATTTGAGATGTGAGCGATTACTGTGATGTCGTCCATTTATCTCTGATCACCTAACAAGTGCTAACAAATTCACAAACATAGTTGAACTTCTTTTATAAATCTTATGTTTTTATGTTGATACTTTCCCTTTAATTTTTTAAGTTCCAGAATTTCCTCTCCAGTAATTTGAAAACATTTTTTTTTAAACAATACAATTTTATAGCTTTGAAAATACAAGGCTACTATTTGAGCAGATATCTACCTTTAAATTTTATTTGTTTTCTGAATATTAATACAACTATTAACTGACTTGTTTCAATAAAAAATGATAAAGAAATACTTTGATTGATTTCACTCTTCGTTCTGCTCCTATCTGCCACATCGAGACTCTTTCTGCATATTTTGTGATATTTCTCTAGTTTTTTCCCAACAGTTTCTGTCACAAGAGGGGAGTTAAGTCATTTCAACACAGGTTGATACAGGCTTTCCATTCTGGAAGCCTTGATAACCTAGAAGCCAAGCTTGACAAGACCAGTATAATCATAGAGTCCTTGAGAAAATAAATAAATAAATAAAAATTAATACGAGAAGATAAAGAGTTGCTATTGACTGAACAGGTCAGAAAAGATGACAAATCAACCCCCACCCCACCATCAGTGACTGAAAAAGAAGCCAGAATGAAGATCGCAGTTGCTGACACTTTGTGTTTCTTTGTCACTGCTGGCTTGGATAAGAGGAAGCACAACCTCCTCCAGTCCCATCACACTCTGTATGCCAGTCTCCACCCAACACCTCACAGCTGCATTGAACCCAACGGCTTTGCTTAAGGACGAAGACGACATCTAATACCAATAATATGGACCAGTAAGTGCAAACAGAAATGAAAACAGCATTTAAGTTGTTTTGAATTTCTCCAAAAGTATGATGTTTAATGATAAGTTAAATGCAGTCATTTCTATGAACTCATCGACTGATGCTAATACCGATGCACATATAAATAAAATAGTAATAAGAAAAATGGCTGGATGAGAATTACAGACAAATTTAACATTTATTGGTGTCACATTTCACTTTTGCAGACCATGAAAAATCATTAACATGGATTACACCTGCCTATCTGAAAAACTAACTGCAAAAATGAAAATTGAAAAAAAGGTAAAATAATACAATGATAAAAGAATAACACCACATAATGACAACATAATAATAACTTTTATCCGGAATGTTTTTCTTAAACAAGTGCACCTCTGCCTTTTTGCGGTAAATTGTTTCCTTTTTCACTGACCACATTAGAAACTGGACTGAACGATGTTACTGTCCACACTACTTAAAGTGTCACAAATGTCATATTTATGTTGAAGTTTTTCAAGGGGACAGGCACAATGTAAGACATTTTTACGCTATATGTACACAATAATCGAATATCAGTTTGTCATCAGTCAAATCTAAGCACTGGTCCGAAGCCACTTGAATTTATTTAAACTATCAGACAATACCGATATGATTTCGATATCACTGTGTATCCGTAGTTTTGTGCTGTTCAATATTATCCATCCTAAGAGGAAAAGGTTGAAAGGGTTTGTACACGGATATATGTTGCATAATCCTGCTAGTTCGGCAGTTAACTCTTTTCGTCCCTCGTGTGTAGATCAGTACCCCTGTTCATTCTCTGCTGGAGGCGAGTTAAACACGAGTCCTGTCACAAAAGTCTGCATTTCTAAATATCTTAACTATATGTGGCAAATGGTTTGTAGCATTTGTTAATATTTTTAATTACACACATTTTAAATAAGTTTAATCAGTATTGTAGTCCACTTACCCATTTTTGTTGCCCATATGTGATAGCAGCACTGATATCCCACATCTGCATGTTCTTTCATACTGAGACAAATACTGCTGTTGGTGTTATTATTATTATTATTATTATTATTATTATTACTGAAGGAGAAAACACTCCTTCAATTTTTGTTTCAATAAAGATTACACACACAGGTCTTCACATAAGCGATACGGTGAAGTGCTCCAGTTTATCTAATAGATTACCAAGAAGTTGCTATATTCTATAGCTATGCTAATATATTTTACTGCCATCTATACTGCTGAGAAAAAGCCAGAACATCCAGGTTTCCTGCAGCAAAAGGTAGCATAGTAGTAAGAAGAACCACCTTGCACTCAGAGGACTTAGTCTGCGCTACACCCTAAAACCATTCCAGTAAAAATTACACAGGTGTATAAAAAGGTGTATAACTGTAAGACAGTAAGAAAACCTGTAAGATGTTTTGGAAAATGTGTTTAGCTAAATAAATCATAATACAGGCTGCCATCAATTTATGACAAATGCACCCTATAAACTGCATAACATAATTTGAGTTCCAAAATTTGGTTTTAACTTCTAAAGATGGCTGCTCCCTCTTTATTATTGTTTGGGTTTCAGACAGTGTTTGGGTGTCTAGCAGCGACTGTGTTTTATTTACGAAACACTGTTTTATTTACAGAACTTTTTTGTGTTATTCCTTTCAGGTTACTTTTTATCTGCAGTGGCTGGCAAGCAAAAGGATGTTCTGGTGATGCTGAAGAGAAAAAGTAATTGAAAACAGATTTAGAAATCAAAGCGAAACTAACAAAGGTGCACGAAAAAATATACTAATTATTACTGTACTGCATTTGTATGATAACAGAAATATATTGTAATATTTATATAGCAATTTACGTTACTACTGTACTTCATATTTATATTATGATTCTATATTAGTATCATTTTATCATGAATGTGTGAATTCAGTGAAAAACAAAGCTGTATACAACATAGCACATGTGCACTATTCATATATCCTTATGGTTTCTATAATGCAGTATAAGGGAATTAGTGGCTTACAGTGGCAATAAAGTCAACTTACTTCGAGGTCGACAGCACAAACCCCATCGTAAGTCAAGGATCATCTATAATAACCTTGGACAAAAGCACCAGCTCGATCAAAACATAATAAATATCTGCTAATATTGCTTTTCATTTCATACATTATATCACACAACTATTTCAATTTCTTTATCTCTTCAGTGACTTGGTCAACACCTCCCCTCCAGGTGTCTGGAATTGATGTCAAGCACAATCTGACAACCCCTTCCCCCTCAACTGAGAGTCACCTACGACATTAAGAGGGGTCATTACTGGGTTTTTAATCAGGGTCAAGAAGAGGTGTAGGGCTGCAGCGGTGGAAAACAATACATTCCACCTTATCGTCTCTGGCCCTCCTCGGCCAAATAACCCTCTCATCGTGCACACACCTCCACAGGCCTGATATGTCCGACTGCTACGGAACTTCATGTTGCCCAATTCTGTTTGCTTAACACAAATCAACAGAAGCACCATGTCACATTGTTAGGAAAGATAAAAAGGCCATAAAGCATGAAATTAAGGAAAAAGCGTGAAGCTACAACTAAGCACCCCCTGATGCAGAGGTGCCACCGTCTACATTTTTATAGTGCAACGGCAGCTGTGGCACCCTTTAAAAACAGCCACATTTCAGGCCATTAGTACTGGCATATTCTCATATCCTCAACTGACATAAAGCCAGACTTCCACAACATTCACATGACAGATCTAATATGAATGAGCTGCACATCCACAAAAATTTAATCTAAACCTCATCGGCTTTAACTGATTTCAAAATAAGACTCAGGTTTGTACACCAAATCCAAATAAGAAAGATTATAGATTTTGTAGATCTTATTTCACTTTCCAATATTTGTGCAATACGGCAATAGTAGGCTGCAGGGCTGTGATGGTGGTGTGGATTATCTTGTTTACAATGTGACCTCCTAGAAAAGAGGGGAGGGGATGGAAGACGGGGTTTGTGTCAGACACAGCCACATGGCATTACTCCCAAAGATTCCAAATGATTGAAATATCATTTGTTTTGCTGCTCAGGTTGAGTACAACCCACACTCTATGGCCTCGCTCCACACTCACTTCTGTAACACATGACTTGGGCACAAGGGAAAGAGCTGAGTGAAACTCCAGTAAGAAGCAGCCAACAAAAGGTTGAGGAGCATCAATCATGGCAAGCAAATGTGATGTTTTTGGCCTGAAAAGTCCTACCCAGAATGCAACATTTCAACTGAGTGCAACTGCGAAGCTATTGTGTTGCATAGAGGCTTTCTAGAACAAGTTAAAAATGTCTCCATTTGCCACTAAACCTTGGGAACGGACAGAATACAAAAAGCAGTTCAGCTAAAATAAATAAAAAAATAAATAAATAAATTTTTTAAAAATTTTTTAAAAAAAACAAGCTACCGTTGCTGCTAGGGTTCATTTTCCAAAGCACATAAATAATCTTTTAACGGGGTTTAGAATAAGAATCACAGTGGGGCTAAGTAATTGAACTAAGCAAACAGCTGGATTACCAGGTCCATCGATGCAGTAATGGGCCTAAATACTCCATAATAAATCCTTTTCTAATGAAGCCATTGCTGAGGTAATGATGGGGAGGAATTCTTTGCCGGCCCACACACCTCAGGGAATCCCTTAAATTCTGCCAGATAATTTGAGCGGAGAAGCACTGCTACAGCACAGGAATTAACTAACTGGGGCCCAAGTACAGTGCAGACACATACTGCCGCACAGTCACAAACGGAGATGATGAAACCCCGTGCAAGACTGAAATCCTACACCTGAGGGTTACACCACTTTGTCACAGCCAACAGTGACACGCAGTCCAACCGCTCTAATCTGCACCCAGTGTCCGCAAAACTCCTCACAGTGAAAAAGTCTGCACTCAAAGCATTTCGGCTATGGTAAATATTTTGATCTGTTACGTGTTGAAAATATGCGGTTTACGTGATTCGACATATAGGATTATTCCTAATTACAAACAACTCCGGGTGCTAGGAATCCCGGGTCTCAACATCGACGGCTCATTTGTGGGGTTATCTGCGTTTTTGTTTTCTCATCAGTTTCTCACTAGAAAGCAAGAAACCTAGATTTACTTATTTTTGTCCTCCTGTTATGTTCAGGTATTGGACAGCTGCAAAATTTGACAGGACAGGCAAAATGTACCCATTCTATTAAGATCCAAATACAAAAACAACAATTCCCAGCCTGTATCCACTTTTCAAAACTAAATTTCTATATGGACTGAGCAAAAAGTAGCTATATTACACTATATAATGTTTAACTGTCTGTTTCTATTAATTTAATTTCTCCACATATATAGAAAACAAATATTCAACGAGGGGAGGATGAGGTGTGCTTTTTCAGCTTATTTGTGATGTCCAGAATTTAGTTTGTTTGCTATAAATAAAATTGCTGATCGTACTAACATCTTTGCATGAAACACGTGTTTTGGCAACTCCACAAGCGGGGCTCTGTGACAAACTTTTTTGAAGTGTGACTTGGCTGCCCAGCTCCTTCAGCTCCCACATAATTTGAAAGAGGTGTTTACATCCTGGGCATGTTCAAGTTTTTAGAAGCACAGATGACCTGTTTTATTCTGCTTTGCATAGTCAGGATAAGGGCATAAAAGGTATGTTTTTTGCCATAAGGTGTTTATACTGAAAGTGTTGCTATGTGGAGTGTGGAGATGTTGATATGCTGCATAATATTTCAATGTGTTTGTGAACGTGGTCAGCAAAAGACAGAACTCGCATCTTACCTTCCACGCAGGCTGGCCTGGCTCTTGTTGTGCCGGCAATCTGGCCTTTCTTGCACGCACACCGTGCTGTCTGCCGTGCAATAGTTCGCCGTGGTTGACTACTGTCCCGGTCCAGAGTCACAATCTCACACGTTCCTGCCACCAGCTGACCTGGAAGCACACAGTCAAATGCAAGAAGTGACATTAAAAAGGTGACAAATGTGACTGACTCACTCTAATACTGCACCATATATATTCCCAACAAGGGGGGGGGGGGGTACAACCAGAATTCAGAAAACTAAAAGCAAACCTGCAAATTCATCTCCAGCGTGAAGTGAGAATTGAAAACCTGAGGCCAGCAAGTGCTGCCAGTAAAAACTGTGCCACAGCAGACAAGACAGGTGAACTCTTTGAGGGTCAGTTTCTAGAAGTAGTAATCTGGGAAAGCCAAGGAAACACGGGTGCTGCTGAAAGGACATCACAAAATGAGGTGACTGCTTGCAGCTTAACCATGACGGCCACAGGCATGGGAAGCAGTGATGAATTCAGCCTGGCATCCATCAGAAACCCAATGAATCCATCAGGATCGGCCCATTAATAAAAGGATTCTAGCACATATTGTCCAAATTTTACAACAAATGAGATTTGTAGTTACAGTTCTTTTTTGCAAGATTATTTCTTGCCAGGACCGTGGGGAATTCATTGAACAGGTAGATGTTGAGGTGGCAGTTGCTCCAAGCTGCACTAAACATTTTACCCAGGCTTCGGTGAACTTTCTACCAGTTGACCACTTACACTTATTGCTCATCGTTTCTCTTATTCGATTATTAATAAAACTCATTGCTAATTGGTCCAAAAATTTGTTTATCCAGTTTGTACTTGCAATATTTGTTTTGGTCCAGTAAACTGTGTTAGAAAACTGTCTGAAATGTGCTGCATTCTTGCACCTGTGTATGAAACAGTTGCTGTCTGACACTCCACAAACTCACTTGTATGCTCATATCTGCATCCTCTGTTTTGCAACATCGCACTTTAATATTCCATTTACTTAAATGTGAGGATCCTTCGTCCTCCTCAAGCCAGTCCACACACTAGCACAGTAAGTTTACTCCATATCATCTTTTAAAAATGTATTTTCTATGCAGCGCAATTGTTGTTCACTCTGTTGTAATGTGCTACAAAATGTTTTCCCAATGCTATTAAACATCATGTAGGATGATTTTTGGGTAAACTTGAGATGAGCTGAAAGAAATTGGAATTTTTCCCTATAATTGAACAAGTAAATTTATCTGGTTTGTAAATATTTGGCAAGAATAAATTAGAACCATAACCACAACTAAATGTAAAAGGCCCAGGATGCCAGCAAAAAAGTTGTTAAAGGTCAAACTTCAAATGTAACCTGATTTTGACTTACTATGCTAATTACATTACCAAGCTGTTTAACAGGTAAAAGATCAAATGTAAAAGGTATTCTGCCAATGTGGACAGGTAAAGATGAAGTGATGACTTATGGGAGCTGAGAATCTTGCATGTTAGTGTGTGGGGACAGGGATAATGCTCAAGCTTTGTTTCATTTATACCCTCCAGGACTGTCACACTTATGCTGAGACAAAAAGCAGAGAAATGCTAAATTAGTATGACGTTGCCTTGTGTGTTAAAGAAAAAATGTTTCTTTTCCAAATGCTTTGTCTGCCTGAGGTGACCCAGCCTGACTCAGTGACACTGTCAGCCTCAGCCCAGAGAAATCAAAGCCAGTAGCCTTTTCTTTTATTGTATTACGATTCATTTAGAAGAAAATTTGGTTTTACAATGGCCACAAATGTAACGTTGCCCTTAAAAAGACCCTTTTCTGCTCCCTCCACAGAAGCTACAATCGACTACACTTTAAACCTCAGCTAAGTGAAAAGAACGTCAATACACCTTCACAAACTTTTTACATGGTTTTACTTTTATGCGGCTTGCCTCCCCCTACACACACACACACACACAAAGTATTCTGACAGCCAGGTAACAATTTTTCTGTACAGCTGTCGTCAGACCCTATTGTTACACTACAGGTGCTGTTTTCTGGACATTAGAACACGTTCACATAGATGTTTCAACTCTGAAACCTTTACAGATGCAGCTGGAATCGAGTGTCTCACGCTGCACCTCAGCCTTTATCACCATTTGTGCACCATTGCCTATTCACCATTCTACATTTACAACGAAAGCAGAAAGTAAAGCATTTATTGTCAATTTATTTTTTCAAACTGGGTCTACAAAGCCATTTCCACATATTTAATTGTGAACCTGAAGAGTCCACAAAACACACTACTCAACTGTATATCTGTCAGTTTTAGGAGAGCAAAAACCCATGAGTCACTTGCAGTTGGAGGAGTAACACTCCCAGGCCTGCTGGCTTTCTTCCCATCACTGGGCATGTTCTGCATTCCTCAAGCTGTGTATGACCTGGGCACTCGGCACAGGAGTGTTCCCCACAGTCACATACACAAGCGTGCGGCCGGGAGAGGGGAGCTGCCAGCCTGACACATTGGCCACACGCCGTTTTCCAGAGACGGGGCGTCGCGCTGTGCTGCGGCCCTGTACACAAAGGGCATTTAATCTCCCACATCGCTCGCGGTGGGACCCCAACTCTGGCTCATGTTGAGAGCACACGCTTTCATTTGCCTCCTCTTTCTTCTTCGCTTCTGTTATCTTTTCATGCTATGGATGTCCACTCTCATTTCTCTCTAGGCAACTGCTGTTTAATGGCTGCCTGGTACACAATGCTGAGGATATATTGTAATGTTGTTCGCAGCTTCACATCTACATTGTACATGGCCAGGATTTAAAAAAATCAATTCATCTCAGCTTATACACAGTGATTCAAAAACAATTGAACACTTTTATAAACATTATATTCAAGTACAATATAAACTTGTAGTGGAAACCAATTTAAAGCATAACTGTTTTTCTAAATCTTACAAATGCTCAATAGACTTAATAATACTTAAGTACTGAGTGATAAATGTCAAGTTATTCAATTCTTTTTGAATCACCTGGCGTATGCATACATCTCAAAATCTGACTACAATAATGCAGTGTTTATTTTTTTGTTCAGCCACTGCAAAGTGTTCATCCATTCACCCAGTTGGGTATTTTACCGCAGCTGTTCAGGGTAACTACCATGCTTTCATTCACTGCAGCATGTCCCTAGTGGTGAAGTCATAATTCAGGTTGTTACCCAGTCCTTGGTATGATATGTTGTGTATATAGTATGCATAACAATGAAACATACAGAGTGACAAGCTGCGAAAACCAAGATGTTCCTGATGTTTGATGAATTATCCTGACAAACAACTGCTGATACCAATGGGTGACCTGAGACTGAATGTCTCAAATGTGATAACCCAGCTTACAGGACCACAAGGCTCTGCTGTCTATCAGTTTATATCGACACTCATGCACACGGTTCTGCTGGTTCCTGTTGCAAATGCATTGCCTGAGCCACATCCCCCACATTTAGTCCAGCTTGAGAAGCATCCACATTTCAAGTCCAGGTGGGCAAGCCCTGTTCATGGTAGCGTGATACTGCATCCAGTAGTGTCAGTTCCATACAGCAATGTAAAGAGTCTGCCATGATACTGTATAAATACGTTAAGTACCCCATCAAACATGGTTGTCGAATGAACAACATGACCAATTTACATGCATTTGTCAGGCCTGCAACAAACTTAAGAATGATTAATTCACTTTCCGTTACAACTATATGATCAACAGCATCAGTGACATTTTATTTTGTCAAAATTACTTATTTTTAAAATGTGCAACATGACACAAAAACACTGTCGCGCAAACCTGATTCGCGGAGGTCACAAGACATTTCTCGTAAGCACGTGAGGTTTAAAAATGTGCAGTTTTGCTTTGTAACAGCTTCCGTGAATGCAACATCAGTATCTTCTGATAAACAATGAACAGCCTACGGCTCCAAAATAACAATGTGCTCCGCAGCTGATAAGCACATCGAAATGCTGGTCTTTCAGTATTGTTCAAGCTTCCAGTGGTGTCATTCTTTCCATAAAAAAACACAGAAGAATAGCTGTACAATCACACCTTTCCTCCTGCCAAGAGGAATGAAAATATTTGGAGGTATGAACTGTAGTATCAGAAACAGGGATCGTTTGGCACCCTCATTCTTACTAGAGCAACAGCGCTTTTTGCTGGGTGTAAACCACTTAGATTGTCGCAAGCAGAGTGTACTCTCATAATAGAACCATAGGAGATGGACCAGCTAGTGGTTCTGTCTCCTGGTCAGGACACACTATGTAAAAGTTACTGAGGAAAACAGCTTAAATGTCTACTCCATCAGTGGAGTCAGTATAATTCAGCACCGAGTCAGAGATCTTTCTTACTGTGTGACCTAACTGTTCCAAAGATCTCCCACTACACTTATCACATTATGCTCATCATTTATCTGATGCCCAGTATAACAACCAGCATCAACTTTTTACCCATTTACACAGCATAGTAACTTTTACTGCATCCATTCAGGTTTATGAATGGTGCTAAAGTGGGAGTGGAAATGTGAATCGTGCTCCTTTAATTTCAAGGCATCACCTTTATTTTTGTCTCGTAATTATTTGTACAACATGGGAGCACTTTCAGTGTAACCTTACAAGTACATTTGGACTTGCACTTGTAATTCTATTGACATGAGGAAATCACTTTTCTCCAGTGACCTCATTAAAGCCACTGATAGCTTTTTGTACAAATGCACATCAGAACGCAAGAACTAAGAAGTAAAGGATAAACAACTTGCCCAGAAAAAGGATGTGTGTTCTACTGGTGTCTTATTACTGGGCTGCCTCACAAACTCATCAGGATAGAAATTAAACTTGATTTTCTTTTTGTTTATCACACTTAATGAATGCAACCTTACCATAGATCCAAATAAAACCAGCGCTGTTAGCTAGAATGTGATGGTCTACCTGTAGCCACAAAAGGGGGGGGGGGGGGGG
>UFQX01000211.1:630634-643529 GCA_900497675.1 Arapaima gigas | reverse complement strand
GGGGGGGGGGGGGGGGGGGGGTTGCAAGCAATCGCTACTGCCATCCCAGACAGCTCGGTCCAAGAGGCCATTGATGGGGAGTTCATCGGCATGCGAGAGGCGCACACCCCAACCCCGGTAACTGAATGCAGACCCGGGTGCCCCCGGCTTTAATCTCACCCTCATTCATTGGAACCCAACGCCCTGGCTCAGCTGTATGATAAACACCTCCCCCTACCTCCACACTGCCCTGAACCCTCTCAGACAGTGAGGGGTGAAGAACCGGTGGTGGATCCACTGCGCAAGACAAGTAAGAGCCGGGAGGCTGCTCTGAGCAGAGAAGTATGACAAAAATCAGTCTTCACACAGCTTGGCAGTGAAAAAAATGCTCCAAGGAGGAAAACAAACCTGCTGTCTCAGGATCTGCTCTTGAACAAACCAGTGACAGTATTGGTTACAATACAAGGACATAAAATTTAATGGGTTTATATGAACAAAGATTTGTAATTTGCATGATATGATTCTAATTTAAAGGTAGTGCTATAAGTTCAAAAAAGAAAAACCGGAGCAAAGGAGACCGTCAACAAGTTTTGATTTCAAGTGTCAAACAGGCCATCACTGCCGAAGAAAAGTGGTGTACCACGTAAGAATCAACAACCCAGTGAAAATCAGAAAGCAGCGCTCAGCATGTTCACCAATAACCTAAGTATCGGGCATTAGTAATGTTACTGTTCACATTCTAAAAGCAGAGTAAACTGCGGTGAAAAGCATGACAGCACAGTAATCCTATCAGAGACATGGCAGCACCAACCACACTGGGGTATCATTATATGCATGGCTCCTGTAACTACTGCATTTTTGGTCATAAATTCTTCAAAAAAAAGCTTAATTTAGTTTTTTTCTGGCATTTCTGAAGTGCGGAAGATATTTAGAGGAACAGCAATAAGCACAATTTTTCACTGATATTTATCAAAAAGACATTAATCCAACTCAAACCCTTGGAACATTCAATCCAAGCTCCACTAAGCTCTTTCACTCATGGAGAATTATAACAATGACTTTGACCAGGGTAATAACCCTTCTTCATCTGACTCAGCCTACATGACAGTGAGCTGCACGCTGTGCATGAAACAAAACTGGGCTCATGAAGGCTAATTATTCTGGTCACTGATGTGGAATGTTCCAGAAAAAAAAACTCCCTCTGCACTCAAAGGAAAGAAAATCTGCATCCTTTTTAAAGATCCAACCACATTTTTCAATATTCACCATTAAAGATGTCAACGGTAAAAGATGAGGTTCTGAATTGTTGTTTTATGGATGAATAATTGTTGTGAAGGCCAATCAGACAGAAACAATTAAAAAATAAATCTGTTCTTTGCTTATTCGAATATGTGAAGGTCCTGGGAGAGTGAAGATTAGCACCAGTACGCTGTTTAGCGCCATCATAATGTACGGTAGCCACTACAGCCACAGAAATCCCTGGGCTTGAGTAAAAAAACCGAACCGCATACCACAAACACACACACACACACACACACACACACACACACACACACACACACACACACAAATAAATCTTCCCAGCTTACTAGATGCCTATTTATGTCGTCACATATGAAAATGAAAAATATTTACCATAAGTACAAATTGGAAACTATTACTTTGCAGTAATTTCTTAATGTTCTTCTAAACCTTGTATTTTGGCGATCATTTGGAGCCTTGAATGCCAAACACTTAGTTCCCAGCAGAATTTACCTAAACCCCACTTCCTGAAAGCTATTCAGGTTCTGTCCATGGTTCTCCGGCGCAGTGAATTAATCGGACGTGCAAAAGCAGACATCCGCTCTGTTCTTGCAAAACCTACAATAGCGCCAGTCAGGATTACCCTCTTCGTTCATTTGCTCCCGGACACAAAGCCTGTTAACGTTCTCTATAAAAACACCTGAAATATAACCGTTTGTTCATCCAACTGTGAGATAAACTAATTGTGTTTGACAGGAGAAATCGCTGATTTTGCACCCTATTGTGAACTCTCAGCCCTCGAGTTCGAATGGAACTAATGTATCATATAATTGTACTTTTGTTCCGTAAACCTCATTTATGGAGGTCTGATAAGATCCTCGCCCCGTTTCCCTCTTTCATCACTCTTTTTCTACAGCCTTGCTAATGCAAAAAGTTATCAGTTTTTACATTACAGCCGCATAGTGGCTCCTGGGCTGTGGTTCGGGACACAAGTCTGAACCTGGCTCAGACCATGTGGACTCTGCACGGCCTTTCTGCAGGTTTCCTCCAACAGTCCAAAGACATGTGTTTCAGGGGAAACGGCATTTCCAAATTGCCCCTAGGATGTCTATGTATTTGCATCCAAAAAGTGGTTATTTATTTATGGGCAATGCAAAAAGTTCATCTCCAAATGGCTTCTTCAACTTAACACTAAAAAAACCCATGTCAAAACAAAGTTCAAGTTTATAAACATACATACAAGACATAAAAGCAACAAAAGATCAATTAAAATTTTACTCTGGCATATCCTTGTCCAGCACAGTTTGATTTTGCCTGTCCTTGTTTAATACTGAGAGCCAGAACCCACGTTTTTCACCACCTGCCAAAGTGCAGTTCAGACAGGGCCCACTGATGCTCTGGTGGTGTCACCAGACTTCTGCACAAATGCCAGATCCACAGCAAAAAGCTGTGCAGTCCTACAGATCGCCAGTCCACCCCAAACAGTCATACAGACAGCAATCGAACTCACTGCAGGCCATCGCAAAGCCCGCAGATCCTACATAACAACCATGGAGGCTTAGGAAAATCCCAGGACAGTTGGCAGGTCCCAGGAAAATCTTACAGATGGCCAACAGGTCCACCAGCAGCCTCTTGGATGACGAACTGGTGGAAAACCTTCCAGCACATTGCAGCAAATGTGCATCCTAACTAACCTACAGTTGGGGGAAAAAAATTATAATAATATGCAGACTTCACAACATCCTCCACAAGTTCTACCAGATGGCGGTCGCTAGCGTGATCTTTCGTGCTGCTGTATGCTGGGGGAATATCACTTCTGGTGAGAGGAGCAGATTCAAACTGGTAAGAAAACCAGGTTTTGTCATGAGGTCAGAGCCCTGATTCAGCGGAGGCCATAGTAGAGGCCAGGATGAGGAGGAAGCTACAGTCCATCATGGACATTGACTCACAAAAAAGAATTGATTGCCACGCGCTCTTTTAGTCACTGGGTTATTCAACTGAGGTTCACTAAGAAGCTCTTCAGGGGTCCTTCTCACCAACAGCCACCCACTTCCATAATGCCACACAAGGGGCTGTCAGCTATTGCACAGTATTTATTGGTTGCTTATTTTAGATTGTTGCTTTTGCTACTGTATTTCTTATTAATAGTTTGTGTCCAACTACTGTATAGCGAATTTCCCGGCAGCTATCAATGAAGTTCTATTCTATCCAGTACAACATTTTTTTCCCCATTTTAGGACACCAATTAATACAGCAACATTTGCCGTTAAAAAGGAAATCATCCATTAAATTTTTATCAGCAAAGCCTAATGAATCTGCCTAAACTAATGGCAAATCCATTAAAAACTGACAACAAAAAAAGAATCATATTTACATCATGCACATAGATGTAAGAACAATGAAGAAACAACCACTATGACAAACTCACATATCCAGTGACTGCTTTCCATGTCTTGAAACAATGCACAAATATGCTGCTTTTAAGTAATAGACTAATAAATATCTACTATAAAACATGATTTGCTTTGTGTGTGCATTGTTTCCATAAATATAAATATAGCACACAGCTGAGTTCATTTTGCCACATGGGTATTGTTGTAACGGTGCAGCATATCCCCATTTACTCGCCCTGAACAACATGAGTCCAGAAAGCAGGCCAAAGGAGAGGGGTCCTGCTCCAGGGCCAGTCTAGTACCGTAGCTGCTCAGGCCCAGTTCATGACCCATGACCCGTGCTCCCTCTGGGACATGTTCCTGAGTACTTGAAAGTCTTATGTGCTTTCGCCTGCAGAACAAATCAGACATATTGCTCTACAGTTATTCACTTGCCATTCAGAAGGTCAAAGGTCTGCAGGGTTTGTCATCCCTGGTCACATTCATTCACTTTATTTATAACCACCTGAAAACACCCTTTGCATAGTCCTGTTGAGGTCTACACTGTAACTGAACAAATAGTATACAACAAAAGGGAAGAGCCTATTATGAACACGTGGAAGTTCGATATGCAGGTTATGATTAATCAAAACTTAGCAATAAGACGTTACCCAACATGTTAGAATGGTCACTGTTTTTTTAAATACTGTGCAGCTTTCTGTCATACAGCAGGGTTCTGTACAGTGAAAAGCTGATACAATGGTAATATGCTATTTGTGCCAGTTGTTCATACAACAGGCCTATTATTTGGTACAACAGCATTTTTGTTGATTACGTGTTCATTTCACATCCACAACAGATATTCTGTTCCCTACAGATATACCATTTATCATTCACTGTGCAACTCGTGTCTGCTATTTATTTTTCCCAAAAAAATACTACACAGTTTTTTTCCCAAATCAGAGTACCTTGATTTTAACAATTTCAGATTTTATGGACCTGCATAAAAACATTCCCAAAAAAAGTTAAAAAAAAAATAAAATATTCGGGGGGAAAAAACTTTTTAATCATTACATTAGGAAAATATTTAATTTGTTAGCTTTTGACATTGTGTTTGAGCAAAGAGCCATCCACTGATAGGGACATGAAGGCGGTGCGACGCCCCCTAGTCCCCCTGCAGCTGTGTTCTGATCCAGTCGTCTTTGCGTCTTATTCCCTCCTTTCTGAATATTATTCACTGTACTGTATGTATGTTTCAGTTACACAACTGAGTTTATACCATTTTAATAGCCATATTACATGTCCACACATTAAATTAGTGCATAAAAGTGTTACTGTAGTACACAGTGTAGTACTATACAGTGTTACAGTAAAAAATATTATACTTTTGCATTTCAGGAATTTTGCCATATCCTGATATTATATGTATAGTTCTTAAGACTTGTTATTACACCGACAGTCTCAAGCAATCATATTCATTATGGTAAGCACAGTTCACAAAACCGATTCAATACATACTTATAGAAATAAAGTAAATGTTTATGAAGTTTACAAAAAATATCACCTCAATTATTTAAAGCTTTTATAATCTGAATACCCTTACACTATTTTAAGTAATCTTGTGATGAAATACTGTCACACACTGAACAAGTCTATCTTGTGATGGTATAACAAGCATGTGCAAAATGACAAAAAAGTTTCCTAAAAAACTACCAAATCAGAAAAAAAAGTAAAAACATGACATTATAAGACATCAAAAATCATTAATAATTAATGTCTTAATTATCTTATTGCAAAAGAAGATGGTTCTACTTACACAAGTTGTCAAAATTAAAAAAGTGCAGAAACTTTAATTGGTAGAAAAAAATTGTCGAAGGTGTCTTGTAAGCAAGAAATGATAAAGGAAATGGAGGAAGAAAAGCATAAGGAAGAGAGTGAACAATAAATAAATAAGTGAAGCCAACCCCCTTCCACATCAAGAGTCAAAACAGCATTGCCAGACTGGTTTATGAGTCAAAGCACGTCTCCTGTACAATTCATGGTAACAGATTTAATCATTTGAATTATAAACAAACAGAATTCACCTATTTTTGTAGTACGAGAAAATATTTGCTGTCATTTTCACATATAAAGAGTACCCTATATATTACCAAATTAAAGGGACTTTTTTCCCCCGAGGGAACCCATCACTCCAATTAATAATAATAACTTCACCCCAAAAACAGCAGGAATTCACTTAACCGTGTGATTTCAACCTAACCCCATTAGACAGGAGATGGGTGGTGATTACAAACTGTTTTATACATTCTGCGCATGAGACTCAAGTAGAAAATGGCCTTAGATTAACATCCTGTTTGGACTCTTTACAAAAGGATGCTGACAAGAGCCTACCTGTGGTTTAAGAAAGGGCTGATCTTCACTGTGAAAATCGTTGTGGAAGCAACTCCAAGCATACCTAGTCATAGCTGTACATCTCTACAGTACAAGCCCTTCTAGACCATTCTGTATCATAGCAGAGGTTGCATCCATCTGTCAACACAGCTGACTGAATAAAACGGAACATGTAGCATTTTTCACTCTTTGCAGCCTCTAGTCAAAGCAGATCAATTTGCGCTACATAACATTACTAAAGTTGGCCAGATTTCCTAATTATGGAATAAATGACTAGTGCATTTTAGCAATTCAAGACTTTGCTCCTACACGGATGGCATTTGAGTTATTCACATCAAATCAAACCAACAGATGAAGCAGTTTGTTGAAACAGTCGTACCTGGACCTGCTTTGCAGGGTCCCAATCCTCCATCAGTACCCATTAGATCAACTCCCATTACCACACTCTCTACTGCTTACACTGTCTGCCAGTCCAATGAGTTTATTCACAGTTCCTCTCATAGATCATTGTGTCTTTCCATCAGCTTTGTTTAATGTCACTTCTGTGGTCTGTTTGTTGCCATGACAATTAGAACCACAGTTCCACCTAGACTGTTTTTCCATGTATGCCAAAGAGCCGACGCATCCCCTCAGGAAAACTAAATTGAACTGAATGGTCTGTATTTATTTAACGTTTCATTCCTCCACAGTGAATATGCAGAAACTCTGCCAAACCACACAAAGATCTCAGGTAAACAACAAAGCCAGCTCTGCACTGTTGACACAAGCCTCAAGAGGGTGACCAGAACATGATGAAATGACACACACAAAGGACACTGCATAAAACATCTAGTCAGAAATCTGTCATATCATAAATGAATGATTGAGCATTATTAATTAAATGAGGAATTTGCTGTTGACATATAAAACAATCAGTGCTGTAATTGGTCTCTTTGAATGACTTCCTCTTTACAGATTGTGCTCTGGGCCTTGTGAGGAGTTCAAGTGAATGCAGGGCTCCACTGAGGTAAATATGAGTACAAAGCCAAGGTCAAGGTGGCCCACTGATGCCATGCTTTACCTGTGTGCCATAATAGCACAGAGGTGAACTGCTTTGACTGCACCTCTGTACACAAGCGTTCCGCTACCTGGCAGACTCCAGCAAAAGTGCCCCCACATTCTGCCTTCTTTAGCTGCTACATTCTCCTTGAGCTTGTCTGGAACACAAGGAATAATTTATTGTTTGTTTGGTGGAGCAAATGTGCTAGCCTGACATATTTCTACTGCCATATAAACATCATTAAGGCACAGTTCTCTTACTTTAACTGTGTTGCACAAATATTTTGCATTCAGATTGCTGTCCCATCTGTGTTGTCACAAGGAAAAAAATGCTGTGTGAAGTTAAAGAACGCACAGAGAGAGGACCCTAAACACATTTAACAAAGAGGTTCAGATTCTACCTCGGTTGGACGGTGAACGCAGCTCTGCCCACTCTGTGCCTATTTAAGATGTCTAAGACAGAACTGAAGATGATCGGAGGGTGCACAACAGAGTTGAGGTGTGGTAGCCCTCGCTCCATCTCATACGAGGGTCTGCTGGCGCTCCAGGGACAGCTTCCATTGTGGGCAATTTACATTTTGCTCCACAGCAATGGAAGTGTATCATCTTCTCCACTGCAAAATGTTCAGGAGATCTTTCTACAAAATTCAGAGTCTCAAGAAGTCCCCTTTGTAATCTGCTGCAGACAAAATCCCTCCTTTTTCTACAGATGCAGTGAGGTCTTTATTACTGATGTTACCGAATAAGATCTCCAGAAGATTTCACAGTTTTGACCTCACTAGACATTTCTCTGCACTAGTCTTCAACTGTGTTCTCTATGTTGGCAGCTTTCGCTCTGCTTGTGCTATATTTTTTTAAATGCCCATGATGACTAGAATTATTCTAGTTACTCTGGCAGAATTTGTGTATGGGCAGTATGGACAGGTGGACCAGCAGCAGCTCTCCACAGTCTCCACAGGATCTCTGGAAGGCCTTCAGCCCCGCAGGCACATGGCACGGCCAGATGCCCCTTTCCCTGCATCCTCTGCTCCAGACAC
The DNA here is from genome assembly GCA_900497675.1 of Arapaima gigas. NCBI lineage: Eukaryota > Metazoa > Chordata > Actinopteri > Osteoglossiformes > Osteoglossidae > Arapaima > Arapaima gigas. Next base: position 635,470 of record UFQX01000211.1, on the reverse strand, counting down.
ACCCATAACACCACCCAATATCACACACCTTCACTCCAGCATTCTCAGACTAAACTAGCAAATCTCTGCATGAATTACATATACATATTTGAGTCTACATGTGCAAAAAATGTTTGTTCCTAAATACATCGTGAAAAAGGAGTGAACAAGTCAGTTTGTTAAAAAATACCTCAATACAAGTTTAAAAAAAAAATCAACAGTGATCGCTAGAAAGAAAAACACACATTCATCAGCACAAACAATAAACTCATAACATCAATAAGAGTGCGCATTAGAAAGTGATATTGCTGTTGGTTTTTCTATTGTGCTAGATGTCTATTCTCCAGCTGCATTTACACAGAATTGAATTGCAGCCGGCATGCAATTTATTCAGGATAAAGCACAGCCAGAAAGTGACATTCCTTGTTATACAATGTTCATTAAGTGCTATTTCTTTTTAATTCTTTTTTAAATTGAAAATAACAATAACAATCATACTTTGCACAGCACGATGGTTCTATGAATAAAGAGCATCTTGTCGCATTCAGAGTCGTGACAGGGAAATAGTGATCAATGTGATATTGCTTTGGACCAGGCCAGAGCCTCCCAGTTATGGCCATTAACGTCTGCATCATGCAACGCGAAAGCACAGCACGAGCACAACAGCCTGCAATCTGAGGCAAATGCACCTCCTTCTGCTCCAACAATGAAACATTTAGAGAAAAAAAAATTCAGACTTCTTCTGGTTTGCATCTTCACTGCTTATTGAGACCTAAATATTAATGAAACCATTATGGTGATGACCGCTCTGTTTAAAATACTTAAGGGCATACAGCCTAACTGTGACCAACCAGACCAGTCCTGCTTTCATGCACCTTAACTACTGTTCTGTAGGTACTGGACTGCTGTACTTTCGAACCGTTAGGAAGGACCTTTAAATGAGTAGTTTAAGGAGGTATAAAAATGAAAACTGAGGAAACTCCTGTTTTATCCATTTACATTTCAATCAGTAATATATCAGTAAAAACAAAATGCGATTTAGGGGGCCTGTATTTTACACATTTTGGATTTTACGGACTATAGCAAAACTATTCCAGAGGGGAAAAAATAAACAGGAAAATCAAATATTGAAAAACCTTACTTTTACGCACAAGAGAAAACACAAATATTTTACTTTTTTCCCCTTTTTGGAAATAACTTTAAATAATGTTTTAAACGATGTCGTTACTGTGTCTCAGACCCAAACAGCCGTCTCCATTGTTAGTGAGATGAAGATGGTGCGGCGCCCCCTAGACCCCCCGTAGCTGTGTTCTGATCCAGTCGTCCCTGAAGGTTATTCCCTCTTTTCTGAATATAATTCACTGTACTGTGTGTATGTATGTCTCCGTTCGAGGAAACTATACAGCGTTTTAGGAAAACGCTTTAAATTTTCCGGACTTTCGCTGTATCCGGACACTACCTCATACAAGTAAGGGCTGCGCTGGCGTTCCTTCACAAGTAATGCTGATGGGAAAGCCAGTTTCAAGACAAACCACATCTGCTTCCCTCACCTTAGTCTCGCCGTCTCGCCAGTTCACCATTAGCACACATCTGATGCCAGTGGATTTCAATTCCAGCTCTGCTCTTTATTTCTTTCCATCTGCTACTTTTCGCGCATCCTCAAACACCGCAAGTCCCACCGCACCTGCTGACAAACACCTGAAATCAATGCAAAAATGCGCCACGCTGTTTTTCTACTTCACTTAGACATGTGCCCGGACTAGCAAAGCCCCTAACGTCGGGTTTCAATCCTACAGCATACCGGCGCGCGTGCTGAACCCACAACACCGCAGTCCCTTCAAGCAGAACGGGAGGCTCGTTGAATTCAGTGTGATAAAACATAGGACTTGATCGTAAGACAAAACCAGATTTCAAGAACGCGACGCGCTTTTTGGTGCGGACCCCATACCCGGCTGTCATGTGTGAGGGATGTACAGCAAGTGCTGCTGTCTGACAGCGACCTTTCGGAGTGTGTGGGAGGCGCAGGGAAACGCCGCTTCCACACTGCAGCTGTTTACGCTCCTGGCAGCGAGAGACCTTAATGCGCACATAACCATTTCGGGAAAATAAAATGCAACAAATAATGCAGCACCTAACCAATTCTCTGGAATGTACATAACACCAGACAATCCAGTCATCTGTTACACAGTTCCTACGCCATAATTTCTTCTGAGGAGCCTAAAATTTATGTCCTGTTTACTTCCCTTGCCTTAGCAGCAGCGTCGCGGACTCGCTGTAAAAACCGCTTTTTACATAAGGTTTTATTTTATTAAATATTTGGTTCGAAGCATAAAAAGTGTTAATAAATAAAGAGACCGGTCTACGGCTTAAGTTGTACACATTAAAAAAAACTTGAAAAAGTGGTGAATTAGAACTAAAGGATTAAACTGCTAAAAGATGCTGTTGCGTCGTCTGTATCTGTCTATCCGAGTGCCGCCGTGTTTCTACCGGGCAAATCCACAAGTGGACCTGCAGACAGGCGGAGGGAAGGACGGCAGCTTCAGCAACACTCCAGCCCTGTCATTCCACGATAAAGCCGCTCAGTGCCGGTGCGTCGCCAAAAATAATATTTCCGCCGCATTTCTTCACACCACAGTCGCTCAGAAAAGCCGCAACATTACTGCGGGTTATTAGTTACGAAGTGACCTGTTGAGAGCCGCACGCGCGCCGTGGGTTACAAAAATCATTTTGTACCTCACAGTTCAAACTGTGTCAGCGTTTGGAATCGGAATCGACAGGAAGTAAAAATAAGTAGTGATGTTTTAATGGCCGATGGCGGAGGGGGGGATGGACGGCAAACCGGCGGTGAGAAGCACAGTGAGCGAATGGTGAAGCCGAGGGTTGAAGCTGTGAGGGAGGCAGTACCTCGCTGGAGGAGCCGCGAGTGGAGCACCAGGAGCAGTAGGCAGCCGAGCGCCGCCGCCGCCGCTAAACCCCACACGAAGCGCAGTAGCTGCATGGCGGCGCAACGGGCACCGGGAACCGGGCGGCGTCAGCGCGGGCAGCAGCGGCGCGTCGCCTTCCCATCCAAAACAAGAGTAAAACACAGTAAAAGAGTCGCTCCGAGTCAGAGAGGTGCGTGGAGTCGGGAGGGCAGAAGGACGCAGAGCGCGACGCCTCCGTCCATGTCTGGAGTGTGACAGTACGACGTGCAGTTTTTGTACAGCGGATGCTGAGAAGTTGCGGAGCGATGGGCTGCGGCAGTTGGTGTCCCTGCTTTTAGGGCTCCATCCGGACCGAGGGGACGAGCACCTTCGCGTGGAGAGGCACACACTCAGATACGCACAACAGGGCTTTATATTTAAAAAAAAAAAAAAAAAAAAAAACTTGGTGTTTTTCTCCCCTTCTCCGCTGCGCGCGCTCACGCCGGACGTCCTCCGCGGCGCACGTCTCCGCAACTTGTGACCGACAACAGGAACCGCGGCCGCCTACGGCTCTCTCACGCGCGCGCTCGCCTCGAGCTCCGCTCCGTTCCCGAAAGCGCAGCACGCGCCCGCGAGTGTTTCGCTCTGCGCGCCAGGTGACGTCATGGTCTCTCGCCTGTTTATTTTTATTATTATGAAATAAATTAGCCGTGCTTGGCTATATGTATACATATAATTATTTAGCTATATGCATAATAATTTTATTGTTGTTGCGGACAGCTCATCCTAGAAATTTCCCGAAATCCAAAACTAGGATTAAGTGCTTTTTAGTTCACATTTTTATGTGTTTTACCCTAAAAACCACCACCTGCATTCTGACCCGGTAAACAGTTCACCCTGTCAGTGGTAGAGCGCCGCCAGTGGAGGCTTTAAGAGACCCGCACTCCACGCTTTTTGTAAACGATGCAGTAGGTTTGCCCTTCCCCACCAAACTTACAAGGTTATTACATAATTTTACGACAGGATTGCAAGTATTGATCATCATCTTTCTACCGAGCTCGTGGGAAGCTTGTAATGTCCAGATGAGGGCTGCCGCCTTCCTCTCTGAAGGTTTTTGGTTCGAATCCCACTCATGCTGTAGTGTATTCGATTTAAACACTGCCTCCGAATCGATACAGTAAATTAGCCAGTTCTATAAATGTGTAAAGATGATTAATATTGTACGTTGCTTTAGAAAAAGGTTTTAGACACATAAGTTAATAGAAAACTGTGTAAAGGTGAAAACAAATAAAACAAATAATTAATTTAATGGCAGTAATTCATTTTAAAATTTCATAGATGTCATTGTGATTGACTGGAGTCTCCAGTTTAAGTCAAACACATTGTGAGTTCAACTGTGGCTGAATTACCCTAATTTTGTGCCCATAATTGTATTATTTTTTAGAAAAGTATTAGGGATGGTCCTGTTAAAACTGTACTGCTGTTACAAGCTTCCACACATCATTCTATAGTTCATAAACTATAATAACTGTTGGATTTTTGTACGTGCAGTTAAACAGACAGAAGTCTATCTCATGATGTTTTCTATGTCACAGTAAATGCAATAGTGTCCAGTGTGTTACCTTCACTAAGTAGGCACAAAATCAGCGTATCCCACTTACATGCAGCATGATCATTGGTCAAGAGTCTCCGAGCGTAAACATCTCAGAGGGAGGAGCTGTCAGCCCTCATAAATAAATAAACAAAAAAACCAATTAACCTGTTTGAAAGAGCAGTAACAGTTGTTCATTGACAGCAGCTAATTTTGAATTATTGCTGTGTAGGGGTTTGTTTGCAAAGTGCTTTCTCATGCTTTTGTGTTCTCACGCAGGAGCAACAGTTTTTTCAGCTGTAGTGGCACTATAAGTCAGGCGACTGGTCCATAAAGGGTCTGCACTGGGGGGGGGGGGGGGGG